>JAUCBJ010007714.1:0-36920 GCA_032718475.1 Nemertoderma westbladi
TTCCCATTATACCGCTGGGTTGGTGTAGGCACTAATGTCTAAAGTGTCTTGTCTAGGGACACAACAGTGCGAAATTTCTGCAGCCTTTAGTCGGTTATTAGCCACAATGACATATTATTAGAAAGCTTGAGTTGTAAGGATTCCAAATATAAATTTATTTTGAGTTTCGTTGAGAAACAGCTGAGATATACAGCTGAGATGCTATACAATGTTGGTATGCTGCACAGCTGTACAGCTGTAGTGCACTGTGCATACCGGTACCTCAATTCTGCGATAATACAGACTGCAGACTCAGTACAGTGTTAAAATATTACCGTCATATCTACTAAGATGGTTTTCTCCAACGAAATCAACGAGTTGACACACCTTAGCTCAACGACAACCAGCCAACCGCAGTGCATCCTATTACCAACTCTACTGCACAGAGTCGACAGACAGAGTCGATTGACTCACAAAACTCGACAAAAGCAGCCCCTTTAAGAGTATGCTAATCTTCAATGTACGCAGTTTACTTAACCGTGATAAACGAATATTGTTCTCAAACTGTATATCCACCCTTCAGTACGATATCATTAGCTTAACCGAAACCTGGCTCGTAAACCACATCCCCGACGAAGAGCTCCACCTCACAGCCTACTCCCTCTACCGTGGCGAGCGCAACCCTGCAACTGGTGGGCAATCCAGTCACGGCGGCATTCTTTTAGCTGTCCGTACTTCCATCCCACACAAAGAAATCGACCTGGCAACCCTAGACCCAACTATTCCTCTATGCGCTGCAGTAGCTGTTTCCATAACAGGCATTTACACAAACATTATTATCGCTACCATGTACATCCCACCTGACAAGAGTAATTACCGTTGGTCCACCCTAGAATTCTCCACGCTAATCACTGCTTTACAGCAAGCAAAAGTCGTCAACAATAGTTCTGATATATTTATTACCTGCGACATAAATCTCCCCACTGCCAACTGGTCCACTCTAACCTCCTCTGACACATATGAACAGTGCTTAATTGATATTATCGATAGAGCCAACCTCACTCAAACTATTGATTTTCTAACACGCGGCTCTATTATTTTGGACTTTCTTGTATGTTCTTCTACAACAACTATAGTCTCCACTGAACCCGACAGCAGCATGGTACCTCTTTTCACCAGAAACAGCACCTTTCTATCTGATCACCGTCCTGTCAAGGTTACCCTAGACCTAAATTTAAGCCAAACACCCAGTAGAAAACACCCTGACTGCCAAAGTTATTCACGGGCGGATTTCACCAAGCTTGGTAGAACTATTCTAGAACACCCTTTTCAAACCCCGCAACCTACAGCAACAGCCGACGAAATTTTAGACGATTGGTACACTTGGATTGAGAACATATTGAAAGCAACAATCCCGAAAAGATCAAGACACCGTCAATCCTTACCACCATGGGTCACACCAGCAACTTCTAACCTAATAAAAAGACTAAACACCCTTCGATCACGCATATCAAACTCTAAATTGCCCTCCACCAACCTGCATTCAAAAATAAGCAATGCCGAAACCAGTGTCCAATCAAAACAAGAATCCAACCAGGCAAACTACGAATCTACAATATTCGGATCAGGCAACTTTGGTCGAGCCTTTAAGTATCTCGAATCTATTAGACAGTCAAACAGCATCCCAACAACAATATTCTGGAACACCAAATCAGCAACTTCATCAGCCGAGAAAGCTCAATTATTTAACGAATACTTTCAGTCACTTTTCAGCGACACCACTGATCGACAAACATTAAACCCACAGCAGACAGCTCCAACACTCCCACCAGAACATATCACCGAAACATACGAGTTATCAACAACAGCTATATCACTTGTTCTTGACAAACTAGATATCAACAAATCCCGCAGGCCTGACAATATGCCACCATGTGTCTTAAAGAACCTATCTGAAGAAATCTCTGTATCACTGTTTCAGGTATTTTACGCATGCAGGGAACTTGACACTTTTCCAGCGCAATGGAAGCTGGCCATGGTGTATGCGTATACACCATATACAAAAAGAAAAATAAATCCTCAGTCGAGAATTACAGACAAGTAGCACTTCTTTGCTGCGTTTCCAAAGTCTTTGAAAAACTCATATACATTGCACTCTACAAACACATAAAACCACTTCTTTGCAACCAACAATATGGCTTCCGACATGGACGCTCAACAACAATCCAGTTAATCCAATTTCTGGATCGCATCTACCAGGGGATAGAAGACAGCTACGAAGTAGTTGAGGCCATCTACCTCGACTTCTCCAAGGCCTTCGATAGGGTCAACCACAACATTTTACTATAGAAACTCTGGGATACTGGTGGGCGTGGTCACCTACACACAATTATAAAGAGCTACCTAACAAACTGCAGACAGTTCACTCGTGTCGATGGCCACTACTCAGACGAGCTCAGTGTTGACAGCAGTGTACCCCAGGGTTCACTACTTGCAGTCCTGCTCTTTCTTGTTTACGACAATGACTCTTGTTTACTACCAATCTGTATCGAGTCTGCTGAAGGTTATCTCTTTGCTGACGACACCAAACTTTTGAACACTACTGCCGATCCAATTCCACTCCAGCTTGATCTAGACCAGCTTTCAGTCTGGGCCGAAAACAATTCCATGGCATTCAGCAGCGAGAAATGCATGCAACTGGATTTTCGAGGCTCACCACCACACTGTACCTTATCCGGATTCACAATAACTGGGGCGGTCGAGGAGAAGGACCTCATCCTTTCTTTTCTCTTTCTTTCTTTTTCGTTTATGAGAAGCACCATATCAGCGAACGTATTAGAAAGGCTACCGGAATGCTCCATACATTGAAGCGCTGTTCGTCATCACAGTTATCAATATCTGCAAAGCTAGACGCTTACAAAACTCTAATCGTCCCAATCGCAACCTACGCATCACAATGCTGGTACGCCAACCACAAGGACACTCTCACAATAGAGCAGTTACAACATCGTTCAACAAAGAACGTCTTTCCGCACTCAAACTACTGCCGCTATCACTATATCTACAACTGCACGACCTCCTTCTATTATCAGCTATTCTCAACAAGAAGTACGATTACAACTGGCAGCCTTACATTAAACTATCTTCCAGCAGTACAACCCGCACCTCGACCCGCCTCCCGCAGCTGTTCATTCTACCCTTACTTCGCCACTCTTCATCGACCCATAATTTCTGGTACCGCTCGCTACCACTAAACTCTACTAAAAAACTCTATTGTAGGACTACGTATTTTGTTTACGGGTTCACACCCATCAAGTGCACGCAGCTCTTGTAAATTCTATTATTCTTATTATATTATTATTATATAATACTGGCATTCAAAGATTGTGATAAATTATCATTCGCTGGAGGTCATTTATTATGATTAATATAAACACTACATTCAAGAACGTGATATTATTTTTATCATTTGTGAGCGGATTCAATTCCGCCGCATTACCCTCACAAAGTTGGGAAGTGGCACCTTTTCAGCAATATTGGAGATACGAGATTGGCAATAACCAATCTCGTATCACAACCAACACTGGGGAGAACACAAACCCCAAAGCCACACAAAGGGAGGTTAGAGGTCAAATCACCTCGGGAGAGGAAACAACCAGCAGGGGCCAACAACAGGGGCAAAACACTCCCAGAGAGGGGAGAGGCATGAAGTAGATTATCAGCCAATAGGGGCGAGGGAGAGCATCCACTGGATGAAAGGCCACAGCAGCGTAGGAGTGATTATATATATTGTCAATGCATATTACCATACCGGTTCAGTTTACTCAGTCACCAGCTTTAGTGCAGACCGGTGATGTTTTACACCGTCATCGTCATCATCACCGTCACCAACACACGCACACCTACCGGTATCCATTATATATTGTCAAATGCTGCTTATCTGCAATCTTTACTGTGCTATTACTAATATTGTTATCTGAATACCAAGAGACAACATTAACTGCTATTATTTTCGCTACAACGGCCTCGGCCTAAATATTAGCATCCCTAAGGTAAATACGGTGACGTGTAGTCAACAAATCCGGTCGGGATCCATTGATCCCGTCACATCATTTTTATGATAAAAATCCTATTTATTTATCCTATTTATTATATATTATTATATTTATGTATGCATAGCTACACATACATAAATAATATGTTCCAGAACGTTTTGTGTTTACTAAACGGAATAACTGGTATATTATAATGAAAGATACTTCTTGCAATCTTAGAACGCCCATATCTCATCTGTTTCTCAACGAAATTTAGACATTAATACATATTTGGAATCCCCACGCAAGCTTTCAAATATATAAAAAATAAATCACAATTGATGAGAAAAATGGCAACGAAACGAAGGCAACAATTTCGTAAAAGTCACTTTTATAAAACGCTTACGTAAAAATTTAAATGTAAAATTGAAAATTCCGGTTACATGGGGTCCTCTGCAGTTGTTTTGTTTTGGCCTTTGCAGGACATTGCTTTCGCCGTGAGGACCAGCCAGTGCATAATCTTGTACTTTGGCAGCCTCATGGAGTGAATAAGCATGGTGGACAGCCCATGACTTTCTTGAGACGCATCTTAAAGGACACTGGCCTTAAAGATGCGGATGATCTAGCAAATGTCATGGGTGATAGGGAGTTGTGGCGGTGCAATTTTGTTGACAAGCCGGCACAGCATTCTTAAAAATGCAGCTGCAATGCAGCATGCCGATCCTAGTAGTAGTAGTAGTAGTAGTACTAGTAGTAGTGGCCATTATCGATACAGTGTTGTGTTATTCCACGTTTATAGCCATTATATAAGACCGCTTAAAACTGTAAATCGATACATTTTATTTACCAATTACCATTATTTACATTCAAATTTTAAGCCCACCACCAACACTGTCAGTAAAAACTCTAACACTCTCCATAAATAATGTTCGTTGTGGCGTTTTACATGTTTTCGTTTAAGTTTCCCAATGTAATTATGGTCAGTTCAGGCATTACAGTCTATTTTACATATTGCATGCATGAGTTTAACCTTCTTTCCCAACCCTCTTTAAATCGGAGCAAATTTGTAGAAATTTTCGAAACAGTTTCATATCGAGTCAACTTATACTTTGTAAAAATAAATTTAATTGGTATTTCGTCCGATGTAACAGGCTGAGATAACTTCCCACAAAATCTGACTCCCCAGTCTTTTCAGCCTAGGCTGAGAACACCCCCAGTTTTCTTTCTAGATTTCTTAATTAACGGAAAGGAGCAGGTTACAGTGGCGGGCTTTTCTAACCAAAACAATAAACGATAACTCATTAACATAGGTAACAGTTTAATTTTTGCAATATACGGAAATAGCACATAATACAGGAAATAGCAAAAAATATGAATTATAACTCAATTAGGGGAGTCATCTCAGCCTAAGGGGAGTCATATCAGCCTAAAGGGAGTGTTCTAAGTCTAGACAAAGATAACTGGGAGTGAGTGTTCTCAGCTTAGGCTGAGACGACTGGGGAGTCATTTCAAGAGGGAGTTATCTCAGCCTTGTAAACCAGCACTATTGACTGCTGTTAGACCGAAGATTAAATTGGTAGTTCGTCTAGTCCAATATATTTGACCGAGTCCTACGTTCGAAATTAAATGTGTGCAATCCAATCTGATCAAGGATTGTTTTTATAGCTTTGGAGACTGTTGGTACAAATCGTATAACACAGTCAGTATCGTGAGTAGGTTTGGGTGCTACTGTTGGAGCTGGCGGAGTGTTGGAGACTATTATCGACCACATCTCGCGGGTAGTTGTTTATATTAACAGTATACAGTATCGTGGGTAGTTGTTTATATTAACAGTATACAGTATCGGGTAGTTGTTTATATTAACGGTATACAGTATTGCGGGTAGTTGTTTATATTAACAGTATACAGATTATTAATGAATCAATCACAATTACAAACAATATTAACAAACAAACAATTGCAGAGATACCCATCACCAAGATACAATGAAACTTTTAAAATTTATTTGTAAGGAGCCCAAAATTTTGAGAATTTTTAGTTTAAAACGCTCTAGACGCAAGGTAGACCAGCACCGTCATCCAGCCCTAGGCCGCTCCTCCACTTCACCCTGGATCCCCGAAGGCAGTGGGTGGCGCCGCGGATGACCGCCAGCTGGATGCGGGTTCGAACCCAGCCCATGGTTACGCTGTAAGGACGCCCCCATGACCGATGCAGCTGGTCAGCCACCACGCGAAGCAGGTGATTTGCCTGAGGAGCGAGTACTCCGCAGCAGGACGCAACGAAAGGCGAAAAGTCACCTCTTCGAGCAGTAACTGCGTCCGCATAGAGCGGCCTCTTCTCGTCTTCGGCAGACACTAGTACTGACATCGGGGCGCGACCCACATAAGACTCGGCGTCAAGGTTTACAACCCGGATGTCTATCAACGCCTGAGTCTGTGGGTTTAGTGCGCCCCGGATGCCCACGTCACACCGAAGACCAGCTGCTCCCTCCTCCCCCTGCTGCTCCCGGACTATCGGCTCACGCACCAAGTTACGCGGTCCAAATGCGAGCGCGGCGAGATCCCCGAAAACATCCCGCAGTTCGTTATGGCGTTGGATGACAAGGCCGCCTTTTTTACAATTTAAACCGTGGTTTAAATCAAAGGCGGCCCCACACCCATCGCACCTGCTCGGAACTGCCGCCAAGGGGCGACCATAGCGGATCGCCAGGGCGTCCCGGAACTCCTGTGGGGACAAGTCTAGGTGGTGGTCAGCTAGCGGAACAGCAGAAATCCACCCGCTCGAGCGGAAATCGGCGGCATGCCGCACTGTCCGGCTGCGGCAGTCCGTTAACTCCTCTAGCGTGGATTCGAGGTCGACTTTCTCCCGCAACATCTGCTGTTCCCGACCCTCTTTCTGCGCTCGCTTCAGACAGTCCAGATGCTCCGAGTGTATGTATGAGCTCTTACCGAGTATGGCTGCCGCGAGGGAAGCGGTCCCCTTCAGTGAAACCGAGAAGGACTGGGCGGCCTCGGACACCGGATTTCGCAGCCCGAGCCCAGCGTTGTGGGGGGACAGACCGAACAGTTTTCTCTCTTGGGAGGATACCTCACTTCCTAAGATTGCCGGAAGAAACCGTTCGGTTATCGCCTCCTCCAGCACCTCGTATTCCTCGCTACAGTCCGGGGTTACCCGTTGTAGGTAGGCCCACTCCCGCTGGAGGGAGCAGGCCATAGCCGCAAATGCGGCTTGGGGCTGGGCCTCTGCCATCTCAGCTAGACGATCAACAGAGTCGACCCAACCTGCTACCTTAGCCTGGACATGGCCCCTCCTCTCTACAGTGCCGCCTATGTACCCGCCGAGGAATCGATGACCCGACACAATATTTATCGATTGGCCCGCAAAGACTCTACGAGCCTCCTCGACAAACTCTGGGGCTACTACGAGGTAGCATTTCTTTGGCTCCGGGAAGTATCCGAGCGTTGGTCCGAAACGCTGTAGCTCGATGAACCATTCGAGAACCAGCTCCAGTCTACCTCCCGCCCCTGAGTCATCCGCATACCAGTTCTGAACCAGTTGAGTATCCGGTGGTTTACGCAGGAGGTGAATGAGGGGGAGAATCCCTGAAGAATACTCAAGCATAGCGAGAGGATCTCCCTGCGTGGTGTCCTCCTCACTGAATATCACCTCCTCGGTCCCGCGTATTGTTAGTATGCCATGCCCCCGGTAACTATTGAACAGAAACAGGGAGCATCGGGGCCACAGCCGATGCACATTCCACAGCGCGGCTGTCCGGTTTAGAGAGTTAAACGCGTTAGACGCGTCTACGAGGAGAAACCCCCAGCCATCATCACTCCGTTGATCGAACAGATCTGCCATCGTGTGGACAGCGGCCTCCACCCCTGCTGATGTGCCGGCGGAGAGCTGTTCAGCGCCGCAGGTTGCCGTAATATCATCCCCCGTGGCTTCAGCCATTGAGCGACCGAGAATGCGACGCAAGCATTCCCCGATCCCGATCGGCCGAACTCCTGGGCATTTATCCAGGGCAATCAACCGACACGACATAAGGGCACGTGCGGACTCCCACGGTATAACTGTGTTGGCGAAGGACCGGGCGATATCGGCGATGGCGTCACGAAGGCGTTCGCTGTGGGCGTCGTATCTGAGTAAATAGTCGCCCCAGCGAGTTAAGTCTGAGCCCGCCGGGCCGGCTCCCCCATGTAGTCAGCGAGCAGCAGACTCGACGTGGGAGGCCGTTATGTCAACATCGACACGGATTGGGAGTTCTTCATCTGGTTGGAGGAGAGATTCTGGGGGGGGTTCGGAGGCGGGTGGATGCTTGGCTCTCAGGATATCGAGGACTTTGACATTTCCTCCTCCCATGTCGACTTCCTGGTCAGGGTCTAATAAACCGCCGCTCTCCCGACCGGTCACCCAGCGTACAGCGCTGCGTACCTTCCCTTCTAACATCAGACGAGTAAAAACTCGGATCGTGTGATCCTTGTCCTCGCCAGCCGGCTTGCTTCTCGCTCGCCGCCCTGATCTGAACTTGAGGGAGCAGCGCTCCACCTCCTGTAGTAAGGCCTCCATATTCCCGGCCTTCCACATCTGTAATCTGCGGCTCAGAAGGCGCCGGATGTCCGCGGCCTTTGCAACTTTTGGGTCGCGGTGGAGGAGCAATGCGTCCAAAAGTATGATCCTCTCCGAACGCGCGTTGGCTATGTTGTGGCGCAGCCCAGACACGAAGGCCGTCGCTTCCTCCGCCAGCGTCGCAACTACGTCACGGCCCACTGCACCCCCTGGTAGTCTGTATTTGGAACCGCAGAGCTGTGTCGCCCGTCTCCACTGATGGAGCAGGCAGTCCGGCACGGCCCCCTTCCCTACCAGTGGGGCCCCATATGCCCTCGTCATTGGGTCATGAGGGTCGGTGTTCCTTCGGGGCTCCCCACCTGTGCTCCACTGGTTGCTGAACACAGTTCCGTCCGTAGCAACTTGCGGCTGTCTCACGGTTTGCAAACCAACAGGCGGACCCGTGGGTACAGACAAGCCAACATACGGACATGTGGGGACAGACAATCTGACAGGCGGACCCGTGGGGACAGACAAACCGACAGGCGGACCCGTGGGGACAGACAAACCGACCGCCGGACCCATGGGGACAGACAAACCAGCAGGCAGACCCGTGGGGACAGACAAACCGGCAGGAGGACCTGAGGGAACAGACATATCGACAGGCGGACCCATGGGGACAGACAACCCGCCAGGCGGACCAGTGGGGACAGGCCAACCGACAGTCGGATCCGTGGCGATAGACAGACGGACAGGTGGACCCGTGGGGACAGACGATCCGACAGGCGGACCGGGTGGGACAGACAAACTGACAGCCGAACCCGTGGGGACAGACTGGCCGACAGGCGAACCCGTGGCGACAGACAAACCGACAGGCGGACCCGTGGGGATAGACAATACGACGGGCGGACCCGTGGGGACAGACGAACCGACAGGTGAACCCGTGGGGACAGACAAGCCGACAGGCAGACCCGAGGGGACAGACAAACCGACCGCCGGACCCGTGGGGACAGACAAAACAACAGGCGGACCTGTGGGGAGGGACAAGCCGACAGGCGGACCCGTGGGGACAGACAAACCGACCAGCGGACCCGTGGGAACAGACAAGCCGACAGGCGGACCCGTGGGGAGAGACAAACCAACAGGCGGACCCGTGGGGACAGACACACCGACGGGCGGACCGGTGGGGGTGGACAGACTGACGGGCGGACCCGTGGGGACAGACAAACCGACCGCCGGGACCGACATACTGACACGGTACGGGGAACGGCGTGTCACCAACGTGTCGCTCAGCGAGTGAAAAGAACAATCGCTGTCGGACCGGTCCGACAATGTATCGTCATGGGAGTCGTCCCCCCTCCCCAACTCAGAAGGAAGCGGCTGGGAAAAGGACGTAATCGCTGACGCCGGCCCGTCTTGTTGTCCATCAATGATCGGGGTGGGTTGAGGGGTTGTCGGCGAACCGACTCCGCCGTTCAGGCACCGTCTCCGCTTGCCGGGAATGCAGTCCCAGCATTCTCGGCCTGCCCTTACGCAGGGGCACCACGCACCGCGCTTGCAAGTGCCGTTAATACCGCATCCGCAGCATGAGGGCATCCCTGTGCTGGTCGATCGCTAACAGTGTCCGCAAGCCACAAACGTTCTTGGTTGTCAGCAATGTCAAACGCCGTTATGGTGGCCTTCTCAGTTTGGCGCCAAGCAGTCTGGCTGTCGGCACTATCAAAGGTGCTATACTGACCTACAGTGGCTAGGTAGTTTACAGCCTATAGCAGAATCTATATGTCACACAGTAGAAAAATGTTCAACTGTAAAATTAACAGTATACAGTATCGCGGGTAGTTGTTTATATTAACAGTATACAGTATTGCGGGTAGTTGCTTATATTAACAGTATACAGTATCGCGGGTAGTTGTTTATATTAACAGTATCGCAGGTAGTTGTTTATATTAACAGTATACAGTATCGCGGGAAGTTGTTTATATTAACAGTATACAGTATCGCGGGTAGTTGTTTATATTAACAGTATACAGTAACGCGGGTAGTTGTTTATATTAACAGTATACAGTATCGCGGGTAGTTGTTTATATTAACAGTAAAAATTATCGCGGGTAGTTATATATATTAACAGTATCGCAGGTAGTTGTTTATATTAACAGTATACAGTATCGCGGGTAGTTGTTTATATTAACAGTATACAGTATCGCAGGTAGTTGTATATATTAACAGTATCGCAGGTAGTTGTTTATATTAACAGTATACAGTATCGCAGGTAGTTGTTTATATTAACAGTATCGCGGGTAGTTGTTTATATTAACAGTATCGCGGGTAGTTGTTTATATTAACAGTATACAGTATCGCGGGTAGTTGTTTATATTAACAGTATACAGTATCGCGGGTAGTTGTTTATATTAACAGTATTCAGTATCGCGGGTAGTTGTTTATATTAACAGTATACAGTATCGCGGGTAGTTGTTTATATTAACAGTATACAGTATCGCGGGTAGTTCTTTATATTAACAGTATACAGTATCGCGGGTAGTTGCTTATATTAACAGTATACAGTATCGCGGGTAGTTATTAACAGTATACAGTATCGCGGGTAGTTGTTTATATTAACAGTATACAGTATCGCGGGTAGTTGTTTATATTAACAGTATACAGTATCGCGGGTAGTTGTTTATATTAACAGTATACAGTATCGCGGGTAGTTGTTTATATTAACAGTATACAGTATCGCGGGTAGTTGTTTATATTAACAGTATACAGTATCGCGGGTAGTTGTTTATATTAACAGTATACATTATCGCGGGTAGTTATATATATTAACAGTATCACAGGTAGTTGTTTATATTAACAGTATACAGTATCGCCGGTAGTTGTTTATATTAACAGTATACAGTATCGCGGGTAGTTGTATATATTAACAGTATCGCAGGTAGTTGTTTATATTAACAGTATACAGTATCGCAGGTAGTTGTTTATATTAACAGTATCGCGGGTAGTTGTTTATATTAACAGTATCGCGGGTAGTTGTTTATATTAACAGTATCGCGGGTAGTTGTTTATATTAACAGTATACAGTATCACGGGTAGTTGTTTATATTAACAGTATACAGTATTGCGGGTAGTTGTATATATTAACAGTATCGCAGGTAGTTGTTTATATTAACAGTATACAGTATCGCAGGTAGTTGTTTATATTAACAGTATCGCGGGTAGTTGTTTATATTAACAGTATCGCGGGTAGTTGTTTATATTAACAGTATCGCGGGTAGTTGTTTATATTAACAGTATACAGTATCGCGGGTAGTTGTTTATATTAACAGTATACAGTATCGCGGGTAGTTGTATATATTAACAGTATCGCAGGTAGTTGTTTATATTAACAGTATACAGTATCGCGGGTAGTTATTAACAGTATACAGTATCGCGGGTAGTTGTTTATATTAACAGTATACAGTATCGCGGGTAGTTGTTTATATTAACAGTATACAGTATCGCGGGTAGTTGTTTATATTAACAGTATACAGTATCGCGGGTAGTTGTTTATATTAACAGTATACAGTATCGCGGGTAGTTGTTTATATTAACAGTATACATTATCGCGGGTAGTTATATATATTAACAGTATCGCGGGTAGTTGTTTATATTAACAGTATCGCGGGTAGTTGTTTATATTAACAGTATACAGTATCGCGGGTAGTTATTAACAGTATACAGTATCGCGGGTAGTTGTTTATATTAACAGTATGCAGTATCGTGGGTAGTTGTTTATATTAACAGTATACAGTATCGCGGGTAGTTGTTTATATTAACAGTATACAGTATCGCGGGTAGTTTTTTATATTAACAGTATACAGTATCGCGGGTAGTTGTTTATATTAACAGTATACAGTATCGCGGGTAGTTGTTTATATTAACAGTATACATTATCGCGGGTAGTTATATATATTAACAGTATACAGTATCGCGGGTAGTTGTTTATATTAACAGTATACAGTATCGCGGGTAGTTGTTTATATTAACAGTATACATTATCGCGGGTAGTTATATATATTAACAGTATCACAGGTAGTTGTTTATATTAACAGTATCGCGGGTAGTTGTTTATATTAACAGTATCGCGGGTAGTTGTTTATATTAACAGTATCGCGGGTAGTTGTTTATATTAACAGTATACAGTATCGCGGGTAGTTATTAACAGTATACAGTATCGCGGGTAGTTGTTTATATTAACAGTATACAGTATCGCGGGTAGTTGTTTATATTAACAGTATACAGTATCGCGGGTAGTTGTTTATATTAACAGTATACAGTATCGCGGGTAGTTGTTTATATTAACAGTATACAGTATCGCGGGTAGTTGTTTATATTAACAGTATACAGTATCGCGGGTAGTTGTTTATATTAACAGTATACATTATCGCGGGTAGTTATATATATTAACAGTATCACAGGTAGTTGTTTATATTAACAGTATACAGTATCGCCGGTAGTTGTTTATATTAACAGTATACAGTATCGCGGGTAGTTGTATATATTAACAGTATCGCAGGTAGTTGTTTATATTAACAGTATACAGTATCGCAGGTAGTTGTTTATATTAACAGTATCGCGGGTAGTTGTTTATATTAACAGTATCGCGGGTAGTTGTTTATATTAACAGTATCGCGGGTAGTTGTTTATATTAACAGTATACAGTATCGCGGGTAGTTGTTTATATTAACAGTATACAGTATCGCGGGTAGTTGTATATATTAACAGTATCGCAGGTAGTTGTTTATATTAACAGTATACAGTATCGCAGGTAGTTGTTTATATTAACAGTATCGCGGGTAGTTGTTTATATTAACAGTATCGCGGGTAGTTGTTTATATTAACAGTATCGCGGGTAGTTGTTTATATTAACAGTATACAGTATCGCGGGTAGTTGTTTATATTAACAGTATACAGTATCGCGGGTAGTTGTATATATTAACAGTATCGCAGGTAGTTGTTTATATTAACAGTATACAGTATCGCAGGTAGTTGTTTATATTAACAGTATTGCGGCGGGTAGTTGTTTATATTAACAGTATCGTGGGTAGTTGTTTATATTAACAGTATCGCGGGTAGTTGTTTATATTAACAGTATACAGTATCGCGGGTAGTTGCTTATATTAACAGTATACAGTATCGCGGGTAGTTGTTTATATTAACAGTATACAGTATCGCGGGTAGTTGTTTATATTAACAGTATACAGTATTGCGGGTAGTTGTTTATATTAACAGTATACAGTATCGCGGGTAGTTGTTTATATTAACAGTATACAGTATCGCGGGTAGTTGTTTATATTAACAGTAAAAATTATCGCGGGTAGTTATATATATTAACAGTATCGCAGGTAGTTGTTTATATTAACAGTATACAGTATCGCGGGTAGTTGTTTATATTAACAGTATACAGTATCGTGGGTAGTTGTATATATTAACAGTATCGCAGGTAGTTGTTTATATTAACAGTATACAGTATCGCAGGTAGTTGTTTATATTAACGGTATCGCGGGTAGTTGTTTATATTAACAGTATCGCGGGTAGTTGTTTATATTAACAGTATACAGTATCGCGGGTAGTTGTTTATATTAACAGTATACAGTATCGCGGGTAGTTGTTTATATTAACAGTATACAGTATCGCGGGTAGTTGTTTATATTAACAGTATACAGTATCGCGGGTAGTTGTTTATATTAACAGTATACAGTATCGCGGGTAGTTGCTTATATTAACAGTATACAGTATCGCGGGTAGTTGTTTATATTAACAGTATACAGTATCGCGGGTAGTTGTTTATATTAACAGTATACAGTATCGCGGGTAGTTGTTTATATTAACAGTATACAGTATCGCGGGTAGTTGTTTATATTAACAGTATACAGTATCGCGGGTAGTTGTTTATATTAACAGTATACAGTATCGCGGGTAGTTGTTTATATTAACAGTATACAGTATCGCGGGTAGTTGTTTATATTAACAGTATACATTATCCCGGGTAGTTATATATATTAACAGTATCGCAGGTAGTTGTTTATATTAACAGTATACAGTATCGCTGGTAGTTGTTTATATTAACAGTATACAGTATCGCGGGTAGTTGTATATATTAACAGTATCGCAGGTAGTTGTTTATATTAACAGTATACAGTATCGCAGGTAGTTGTTTATATTAACAGTATCGCGGGTAGTTGTTTATATTAACAGTATCGCGGGTAGTTGTTTATATTAACAGTATCGCGGGTAGTTGTTTATATTAACAGTATCGCGGGTAGTTGTTTATATTAACAGTATACAGTATCGCGGGTAGTTGTATATATTAACAGTATCGCAGGTAGTTGTTTATATTAACAGTATACAATATCGCGGGTAGTTGTTTATATTAACAGTATACAGTATCGCGGGTAGTTGTTTATATTAACAGTATACAGTATTGCGGGTAGTTGTTTATATTAACAGTATACAGTATCGCGGGTAGTTGTTTATATTAACAGTATACAGTATCGCGGGAAGTTGTTTATATTAACAGTATACAGTATCGCCGGTAGTTGTTTATATTAACAGTATACAGTATCGCGGGTAGTTGTATATATTAACAGTATCGCAGGTAGTTGTTTATATTAACAGTATACAGTATCGCAGGTAGTTGTTTATATTAACAGTATCGCGGGTAGTTGTTTATATTAACAGTATCGCGGGTAGTTGTTTATATTAACAGTATCGCGGGTAGTTGTTTATATTAACAGTATACAGTATCGCGGGTAGTTGTTTATATTAACAGTATACAGTATCGCGGGTAGTTGTATATATTAACAGTATCGCAGGTAGTTGTTTATATTAACAGTATACAGTATCGCAGGTAGTTGTTTATATTAACAGTATCGCGGGTAGTTGTTTATATTAACAGTATCGCGGGTAGTTGTTTATATTAACAGTATCGCGGGTAGTTGTTTATATTAACAGTATACAGTATCGCGGGTAGTTGTTTATATTAACAGTATACAGTATCGCGGGTAGTTGTATATAGTAACAGTATCACAGGTAGTTGTTTATATTAACAGTATACAGTATCGCAGGTAGTTGTTTATATTAACAGTATTGCGGCGGGTAGTTGTTTATATTAACAGTATCGCGGGTAGTTGTTTATATTAACAGTATCGCGGGTAGTTGTTTATATTAACAGTATACAGTATCGCGGGTAGTTGCTTATATTAACAGTATACAGTATCGCGGGTAGTTGTTTATATTAACAGTATACCAGTATCGCGGGTAGTTGTTTATATTAACAGTATACAGTATCGCGGGTAGTTGTTTATATTAACAGTATACAGTATCGCGGGTAGTTGTTTATATTAACAGTATACAGTATCGCGGGTAGTTGTTTATATTAACAGTAAAAATTATCGCGGGTAGTTATATATATTAACAGTATCGCAGGTAGTTGTTTATATTAACAATATACAGTATCGCGGGTAGTTGTTTATATTAACAGTATACAGTATCGTGGGTAGTTGTATATATTAACAGTATCGCAGGTAGTTGTTTATATTAACAGTATACAGTATCGCTGGTAGTTGTTTATATTAACAGTATCGCGGGTAGTTGTTTATATTAACAGTATCGCGGGTAGTTGTTTATATTAACAGTATACAGTATCGCGGGTAGTTGTTTATATTAACAGTATACAGTATCGCGGGTAGTTGTTTATATTAACAGTATACAGTATCGCGGGTAGTTGTTTATATTAACAGTATACAGTATCGCGGGTAGTTGTTTATATTAACAGTATACAGTATCGCGGGTAGTTGCTTATATTAACAGTATACAGTATCGCGGGTAGTTGTTTATATTAACAGTATACAGTATCGCGGGTAGTTGTTTATATTAACAGTATACAGTATCGCGGGTAGTTGTTTATATTAACAGTATACAGTATCGCGGGTAGTTGTTTATATTAACAGTATACAGTATCGCGGGTAGTTGTTTATATTAACAGTATACAGTATCGCGGATAGTTGTTTATATTAACAGTATACAGTATCGCGGGTAGTTGTTTATATTAACAGTATACATTATCCCGGGTAGTTATATATATTAACAGTATCGCAGGTAGTTGTTTATATTAACAGTATACAGTATCGCCGGTAGTTGTTTATATTAACAGTATACAGTATCGCGGGTAGTTGTATATATTAACAGTATCGCAGGTAGTTGTTTATATTAACAGTATACAGTATCGCAGGTAGTTGTTTATATTAACAGTATCGCGGGTAGTTGTTTATATTAACAGTATCGCGGGTAGTTGTTTATATTAACAGTATCGCGGGTAGTTGTTTATATTAACAGTATACAGTATCGCGGGTAGTTGTTTATATTAACAGTATACAGTATCGCGGGTAGTTGTATATATTAACAGTATCGCAGGTAGTTGTTTATATTAACAGTATACAGTATCGCGGGAAGTTGTTTATATTAACAGTATACAGTATCGCGGGTAGTTGTTTATATTAACAGTATACAGTATCGCGGGTAGCTGTTTATATTAACAGTATCGCAGGTAGTTGTTTATATTAACAGTATACAGTATCGCGGGTAGTTGTTTATATTAACAGTATACAGTATCGCGGGTAGCTGTTTATATTAACAGTATCGCAGGTAGTTGTTTATATTAACAGTATACAGTATCGCAGGTAGCTGTTTATATTAACAGTATCGCAGGTAGTTGTTTATATTAACAGTATACAGTATCGCGGGTAGTAGTTTATATTAACAGTATACAGTACAGTATCGCGGGTACAGTAGTTGTTTATACTAACAGTATACAGTATCAGTGAGATTTTGTATTTCAGCTTCATACTTCGGTTCAGAAATAATGCAAAAAACGTATTTTTATAATTTTAACCATCCTATTGTCCCGCCTATTGTCCCGCCTATTGTCCCGCCTATTGTCCCGCCTATTGTCCCGCCTATTTTCCCGCCTATTGTCCCACCTATTGTCCCGCCTATTGTCCCGCCTATTGTCCCACCTATTGTCCCGCCTATTGTCCCACCTATTGTCCCGCCTATTGTCCCGCATATTGTCCCGGCTATTGTCCCGCCTATTGTCCCGCCTTTTGTCCCGCCTATTGCCCCGCCTATTGTCCCGCCTATTGCCCCACATATTGTCCGTTTATCCTTGCTATAATACGTAATTTTGGATTAACTATAAGAAAGTTTGAGATGTCAGTTATATTCGATGAAAAATTCTGGGTTAGAGCAAGTTAAATATTATTAATCCAATTTCAAATATTATTATAAATATATTTCTGTAGCTCAGCGCTATCATTATCAATAAAGTACAAATTCTAATATAAATTGCAGAATTGACTAACGTAACGTACGACTTGATATCTGTTGAAAATTGCACTAAAAACAGAAGAAATGTTGTAACCAAAAAAACAGAAGACATAGGCAGGGAAACGTATAGGGACCGCAGGCGCATACTGGAGAGCCTAACGAATTATATTTATAATTATATTTGTAACTTAGCTCCAACCCATAATTTGTCATCGTATTATTGGATGTCAACACAGTGGAAAGACAGCTTAATGATAATTATCCTTTATACAGGAGATAATGGCGGCACAATTACAGTAATTGATACGTTCCGTGAAGGTCAAACTGAAAGAAAGAAAAGTATCAAACAGGTGGAAAGTATATTGGAGAAAACTGAAGAATTAAAGGAAATTGTTGAGTATATTGGATGGGTTGGTCCCATAAATAAACCACTCCAGGGTAAGATAAATAATATAATTATATCTACTGTTGATGTTCTTTCAGATAAAGAGAAAGAACTTTACTTTAGACTGGATGCAGATATTTCTGAGTTAACAACCCAGAATCTGGTTAGTATTTGGGGTTTAAATGAAGTTTCAACAATAGAAATTGTTAATAAATTCAGAGACATGGGACTTATGATTATGAATATAAGTGGATCAAATACACTGAAACTTCCAAAATTTTTAATTAATTATATAAAAGAACAAAAACTGCCAATAGAGATACTGGCGAGAGGCCCAGAAGCATTGGCTGCTTATAAAGCAGCTCTTTCTAAAGGGACTACATGGATACTGAAAACCCGGTTAATGTTAGTCGGACAAGAGAGAGCTGGTAAAACTAGTTTGAAGAAGGCCCTTATTGGTCAACCGTTTGATATTAATGAACAAATAACAGATGGTATTGACTCATCTGCTAACTGTATTATAAATACCGAACAAAACACTGATTGGACCAACTTACGAGATAAAGATAAAGAAAACTTGGAGAAAGATGTCAATGACTTTGTTACTAAACAAATAGCAAAAACTGTTCTAGAAAGTAAACAAGTTGCAGATAATAAAAGTGATGATTCTGGAACTTCTGGAAAGGTTGTTGGAAGTGCGACTCCCATAGTTTCAACCTCTTCATCATCAGCTAATGTTAAACCTACAAAGATTCCTATTACAGTTGCAAGTGGAAGTGCTAATAAAGTTTCAACCGTTAGTTTATGGAGGAGGTTAGTTTCCAAAATTACACGCAATAAAGAACAGATCAGTAATGAATGTGAAGTCAGGATCACAGAGGGAAACATTGGTAGACATAGAGAAGGTACAGGATATATTCTATCCAAACATGATTCTTCTGAAACACAAATCCCTGCAAACATAACTAAAGGAGTAGAAGATATACTCACATCTGGTAAACCCCAAGATATTCTGGCTAAATTTATTGAGGAAGACAGTCGCTTTTCTCTACAGATAGTCGATTTTGGAGGCCAATGTATTTATTATACAACCCATCAGATATTTTTGAGTAGACGTTCTATTTACATAATTGTATTTGATTTGACACAAGATCTCGACAAAACAGCTGATGTTATTGTTAGAGCTGATGACACCAACATAAAAGTTTATGGCGAGATGACCAATATTGAATTTATAGATTTTTGGTTAAGGAGTATTTACTCATTTGGTGCGAATTTTGATGAAAAAACATCAAATGTTGTCGGTCCACCAGTATTTATAGTCGGAACTCATAAAGGTAGTTTAGATGCTGATTCTAGAACTCAATCAACTTTAGCAACTAATGTTTTTAAATCCATTAACAACTATATAGATAAAACTCACCTTACAAGTAATTTAGTAAAGGAATTTTATGCATTGGAAAATAATAAAGAAATTTTGAGTGATAGCGCTGAAGAACTGGAGAATTTGCAGCAAGAGATTGCCAAGGAAATGATTAGGTTCAAAGAGGAAATACCTCTACAATATTTAAAATTTGAACAACTTGTGACTCAATTTATAAAGGATGGCAAAGTTTATATTAACATTGACGAATTAAAAGTAAAGTTAAATGCTATTGATGTAGAAATGAATGACATTGGTTTGAAAACAATGTTAGAATTTTACCACGATTTGGGTACAATAATTTACTTTGATGATGAATCTCTAAGAGACACTGTTATAATGAGCCCAGAATGGTTGAGTGGAATGTTTACCAAAATAATAACTGTAAAAGACAAAATAAAGAAACAACATTTTACATTCTGGAAGGACCTGGATGACAATGGTATATTACATGAAGAACTCCTTGATTATCTGTGGGAAGGCGTTCTTGATAAAAAACAATTTATGTTGAATATTCTAGAACGTTTTGATTTACTATGTGAAAGAGTTTTGCCTCAGATTAAAGGAACTTTAAACCAAAATATAAAGCGATCCTATTACGTTCCGTGCAGACTGAAACCAGTAAATATAAATCCGTTTGTACCAAAATATTCCAGCTTGGAATTTTATATAATATTCGATAGTTTCTTACCAGAAAGTTTGTACTACCGTTTAATTAAGAGAACTATAGATTTGTCCTACATTGTAGGAGATGGTGTAATTCAACCTAAACTATACCACAGAGTTGCTCAGATATTTTTAGACTGTAATCATGAAATTATCTTGGAAAGATCTGCTAATCCGTTGCATCGGGTCAAAGTTCAGATCATTAGAACTGAAGAGGTTGATACAGAAAGCGAATCAACTGGAAGGAAAAGGAGACCGGATCCACAGCTGGTCAATAAAGTGAAGTGTTATCTTAATAATTCATTGCAGGAATTCCTTAAACAAATTCGAATAAAAAACATTTCGTTTAGTTTTCAGATAAAATGTCAATGTAATTCAAAATGCGAACAGCACAATGAAATTAACTGTAGGGAAGAAATTTGTTTCCATTTTATTAAAATCGATGAAAATATTTCAGATAATAAAGTCAAATGTAAGTTTCATAAACATATGGAAAGCAACTTAATAAGAGAAAAATATACAGGTGATTTAAGTTCACATTGGAAGAAATTAGCGTCTAAGGAGAATGAACTTCTAGATAAACTAGAAATATTAGAACTTATAATTTTCTTAGAAGCTAAGCGAACTTTGTCTCGGGATGTTTTATCTATAATTAACTCGAAACCAAATGTATTCAGTAAAATAAAGACTTTATTGGAGGCAATAAAATGGGGTACAGAAAATAATTACGAAATATTTATTGAAGGATTAAAGGAAACATATCAAACTCATATAGTAAATATTTTAGAGGATAAAACAACAGATGATGATAAAAAGTTTCCGTTGATACTAACTAAATATAAGTTTGTTTTAGTTAATAGAATCGAACCAAATTTGGTAATAAAATTACTTTGTAGGAAACAAGTGTTTAGGGATTCTATAGCTGAATCAATTAATAGTAAAGAATCCACAGTGGCAAAGAATAATGAACTGGTCGACGCGATAATTAGAAGGTCATACAACGATTTTCTTACATTCTGTCAATGTCTGAGAGACACAAATCAGGGTCAAATAGCTGATATCCTGACTACAGCTGTACATAATTTAGATGATTTAGTCTAAATATAAAAATAATTATATACAATTTTCAGTGTTTAATTTTGTTACCAACCAGAGATAAATAATGTATTGGATATGATGGGAATATATCCCATAATAATGTTATTTACCAAGAATGGTAAGGATAATATTTCATATTTATTTTTAACTTATAGTGCCAGTCAGGGCCGGACACACAATTTCTACTAGCATTTTATAGCTATTCGTGTCCGACCTACCATCCACTATATTAAATATATAAAATTTAGTGCAATTTCTATTATATTATGGTAAATATACATTCAAGTTAAAGTTTAATAATTATTTTATAAGTTTTCTCTTTTATAGATGGAAATACGAATATCTCCTGATCTCGGAATCGTAAACCAGTAAACTGTCAGGCTCTGAACCAAATCAAACAACCGCCTAAATTATAAAACAGACTTGAAATCTTTTAGTATCGCCGAGCCGATATGATAACCTCGATTCTGGACTGTAATGAACCGACATGATTTGGTCCTTATCAGATATTCGTCGTAGTCTGGGAAACCAGGAAATCTGGAAACACAAACCTGGAATCTCCTGGAACTCAAATATTAGTGGCTTAACGGAGATGTTGGAACCAAATTATTTGGAACACAATTATCGAAAACTTCAGAATAAGTTAGTAATAAATTGTTACATGGAATATATCCTACAGTCGGGGTCTCAAAGTGTATCTGGTATTAGCGTTATTGTGAATACATTATTAATAAATTATATTATTTCTACTTATTTTATAGGTAGAGCTCATAAACTCTATCCACCAACCCATCAGAACCATAAACTATATCCACCAACCCATTGGAACCATAAACTCTATCCACCAACCCATCGTAACCCTAAACTCTATCCACCAACCCATCAGAACCAAAAATTATATCCACCAATCCATCAGAACCATAATCTCTATCCACCAACCCATTGGAACCATAAACTCTATTCACCAACCCATCGGAACTATAAACTCTATCCAGTAATCCATTGGAACCATAAACTCTATCCAGTAACCCATCGGAACCCTACACTCTATCCAGTAACCCATCGGAACCCTAAACTCTATTCACCAACCCATCAGAACCATAAACTCTATCCAGTAACCCATCGGAACCCTAAACTCTATCCACCAACCCATCGGAACCCTAATTCGATCCAGTAATCCGTCGGACTCATAAACTCCTCTCAGTAACCCATCGGAACCCTAAACAAACTCCTATACACCAACCCATCGGAACCATAACCTCTATCCACCAACCCATCGGACTCATAAACTCTGTCCAGTAACCCATCGGAACCATAAACTCTATCCACCAACCCATCAGAACCATAAACTCTATCCAGTAACCCATCGGAACCCTAAACTCTATCCACCAACCCATCGGAACCCGAATTCGATCCAGTAACCCGTCGGACTCATAAACTCCTCTCAGTAACCCATCGGAACTCTAAACTATCTCCTATCCACCAACCCATCGGAACCATAACCTCTATCCACCAACCCATCGGACTCATAAACTCTGTCCAGTAACCCATCGGAACCATAAACTCTATTCACCAACCCATCGGAACCATAACTTCTATCCACCAACCCATCGGACTCATACACTCTATCCACCAACACATCGGAACCATAATCTCTATCCACCAACCCATCGGACTCATAAACTCTGTCCAGTAATCCATCGGAACCATAAACTCTCTCCACCAACCCATCGGAACCATAACTTCTATCCACCAACCCATCGGAACCATAAACTATATCCACCAACCCATCGGAACCATAACCTCTATCCACCAACCCATCGGACTCATAAACTCTGTCCAGTAATCCATCGGAACCATAAACTCTATCCACCAACCCATCGGAACCATAACTTCTATCCACCAACCCATCGGACTCATAAACTCTTTCCACCAACCCATCGGAACCATAAACTCTATCCACCAACCCATCGAGAACCATAAACTCTATCCACCAACTAATCGGACCCATAACTTCTATCCACCAACCCATCGGACTCATAAACTCTATCCACCAACCCATCGGGAACAATTAACTCTATCCACCAACCCATCGGAAACATACGCTCTATCCAGTAACCCATCGGACTCATAAACTCTTTCCAGTAATCCATCGGAACCATAACCTCTATCCACCAACCCATCGGAACCATAACCTGTATCCACCAACCCAACGAAACCATAAACTCTATTCACCAACCCATCAGAATCATAAACTCTATCCAGTAACCCATCGGAACCCTAAACTCTATCCACCAACCCATCGGAACCCTAATTCGATCCAGTAATCCGTCGGACTCATAAACTCCTCTCAGTAACCCATCGGAACCCTAAACAATCTCCTATACACCAACCCATCGGAACCATAACCTCTATCCACCAACCCATCGGACTCATAAACTCTGTCCAGTAATCCATCGGAACAATAACCTCTATCCACCAACCCATCGGAACCATAAACTCTATCCACCAACCCATCGGAACCATAACTTCTATCCAACCCATCGGACTCATACACTCTATCCACCAACCCATCGGAACCATAACTTCTATCCACCAACCCATCGGACTCATAAACTCTATCCACCAACCCATCGGAAACCATAACCTCTATCCACCAACCCATCGGACTCATAAACTCTGTCCAGTAATCCATCGGAACCATAAACTCTATCCACCAACCCTTCGGAACCATAACTTCTATCCACCAACCCATCGGACTCATAAACTCTATCCACCAACCCATCGGAAACATAACCTCTATCCACCAACCCATCGGACTCATAAACTCTGTCCAGTAATCCATCGGAACCATAAACTCTATCCACCAACCCATCGGAACCATAACCTCTATCCACCAACCCATCGGACTCATAAACTCTGTCCAGTAATCCATCGGAACCATAAACTCTATCTACCAACCCATCGGACTCATAAACTCTGTCCAGTAATCCATCGGAACCATAAACTCTATCTACCAACCCATCGGAACCATAACTTCTATCCACCAACCCATCGGACTCATAAACTCTATCCACCAACCCATCGGAACCATAACCTCTATCCACCAACCCATCGGACTCATAAACTCTGTCCAGTAATCCATCGGAACCATAAACTCTATCTACCAACCCATCGGAACCATAACTTCTATCCACCAACCCATCGGACTCATAAACTCTCTATCACCAAACCATCGGAACCATAACTCTATCCACCAACCCATCGGAACCATAAGCTCTATCCAGTAACCCATCGGACTCATAAACTCTTTCCAGTAATCCACCGGAACCATAAACTCTATCCACCAACCCATCGGAACCATAACTTCTATCCACCAACCCATCGGACTCATAAACTCTATCCACCAACCCATCGGAACCATATCCTCTATCTACCAACCCATCGGAACCATAACCTCTATCCACCAACACATCGGGAACCATAAACTCTATCCACCAAACCATAGGAACCATAAACTCTATCCACCAACCCATCGGACTCATAAACTCAGTCCAGTAATCCATCGGAACCATAAACTCTATCCACCAACCCATCGGACTCATAAACTCTATCCACCAACCCATCGGAACCATAACCTCCATCCACCAACCCATCGTTACCATAAACTCTATCCACCAACCCATCTGAACCATAACTTCTATCCACCAACCCATCGGAACCATAAACTCTATCCACCAACCCATCGGACTCATAAACTCTATCCACCAACCCATCGGAACCATAACCTCTATCCACCAACCCATCAAACCATAAACTCTATCCACCAACCCATCGGAACCATAACCTGTATCCACCAACCCATCGGAACCATAAACTCTATCCACCAACCCATTGGAACCATAACCTCTATCCACCAACCCATCGGAACCGTAAACTCTATCCACCAACCCATCGGACTCATAAACTCTATCCACCAACCCATCGGAACCATAACCTCTATCCACCAACCCATCGGAACCATAAACTCTATCCACCAACCCATCGGACTCATAAACTCTATCCACCAACCCATCGGAACCATAAACTATATCCACCAACCCATCTGAACCATAACTTCTATCCACCAACCCATCGGAACCATAAACTCTATCCACCAACCCATCGGACTCATAAACTCTATCCACCAACCCATCGGAACCATAACCTCTATCCACCAACCCATCGAAACCATAAACTCTATCCACCAACCCATCGGAACCATAACCTGTATCCACCAACCCATCGGAACCATAAACTCTATCCACCAACCCATCGGAACCATAACCTCTATCCACCAACCCATCGGAACCATAAACTCTATCCACCAACCCATCGGAACCATAACCTCTATCCACAAACCCATCGGAACCATAACCTCTATCCACCAACCCATCGGGAACCATAAACTCTATCCACCAAACCATCGGAACAATAAACTCTATCCACCAACCCATCGGACTCATTAACTCTGTCCAGTAATCCATCGGAACCATAACCTCTATCCACCAACCCATCGGAACCACAATAAATATATCCACCAACCCATCGGAACCATAACCTCTATCCACCAACCCATCGGAACCATAAACTCTATCCAGTAACCCATTGGAACCATAACCTCTATCCACCAACCCATCGGAACCATAAACTATATCCACTAACCCATCGGAACCATGAACTCTGTCCACTAAGCCATCGGAGTTATAAGATTTGGCAACTGAACTGGATCTTAATTACTGGTAAGTAATAACTATATGATTTTTTTGCCTTTGCTTGGTCACATTACAAACCTATCATCGAACATTCGTCAATAAACATATTTCTATACATTAAACTATGATATACTAGATATATAGTATATTGCATGTCACAGTAATATAAATTAAATGAAACTAAAACATGAGTAGACTAGACTATGTCACTAATACATACTACTAGGACGAGAGAGAATTGACTGGACAGTTGAAATGAGATTTATTCATAGTTGTCGCAATTTCGTTTCTCTCAAGTTCAGTATCCCTTTCAAGTTGGTCTTTATATGTTATAGCCGGTCGGCCACGCCTACACTTTCATTGTGTTGGTTGCCAGAAAAGCAGATCTGGTATTAAGACCTCATGTTTACTTCTCCAGCAGTGCCCACTGAATCTTAATCTGCATTCACGGGGGTTGTGTGGTTGATAAATGTGTTATATGTCATATTGTTGACATATGTTCGTATTGTCATATTGTTGTCCCCAGATGTTATGTTTATCATTAATGTTTCATTTTTCTGTTAAAATGACATTTTATTATTCCTTATTTATTTATAGATTAAGAATTTAATCGCAAGAAGAAACACAATTTAGTAAATTGAACGAAGGAACTGGACTATTTCGTGTAACTTAAGATGATTCGCCATTTACAAACTCCAGTTGGTCGCCACTATCTCAATAAACATTAAAGTAAGTGTAGCATCCATTCATAAAATAAACACTGACTTTTTTACTTAGATCTTTATAATGATACAGTACCGGTATTGTTTTCTTATATTAAATAATAACAGCAGACTAGTTGTTGTTTATTAAGTTGCACAGACTTTGTTAAACTAATGTGTTAGTTGGATAGTACGCAAACACGAATCTGGGCCGAACTGAACCAGATAGACCATTATTCTGTTTCATAGGAAACAAAGGAGCTCTATACAAGACTATAATGCTTTTACACTTCGACACTTCTCCAGTGATCACCGCCTTATTGTGGCCAAGGTAAGAATTAGTCTGCGTGCTAGCAGAACAACGAAATCTGCCATGCAGCGGCATGACTGGTCCTCTCTGTTGCAACAGCCAAGTGTGAGATCCAGGCTTGTCAACAAAATTGCACCGCCACAACTCCCTATCACCCATGACATTTGCTAGATCATCCGCATCTTTAAGGCCAGTGTCCTTTAAGATGCGTCTCAAGAAAGTCATGGGCTGTCCACCATGCTTATTCACTCCATGAGGCTGCCAAAGTACAAGATTATGCACTGGCTGGTCCTCACGGCGAAAGCAATGTCCTGCAAAGCGGAGGCGATTTTGTTCTAGTGTCAAGCTTGGGGGAACCAATGAGACACCTCCAATGTTATATAGTGTCTGGTTGGAGATGTGTGCATTGTACTTGACACAATGAACCCGGCGTAGCATTCTTGTGAATGTGCCATCCAGAGATTTGGTGTCCTCAGCAGTTAGAGCCCAGCATGGACTCCCGTAGAGGAGTACTGGAACTACTGCTGCTCTAAATAATCGGACCTTAAGTTTCCGATTAATTCTAGGTGACTTCCAAATCCTGGAAAGCCTATTCAAGGCTGCCCATGCCTTTCCCTTACGTATTCGAAGGTCCTCACCTGACTTCCGGATCCATGATCCCAGGTAACAGAAGTCGTCCACATGCTCAAGCATACCATCCTTTGAGCTTATGCTCATCCGATCAGAAACTTGCTGGGGACATTCAAAGTTAACTGTCAGAATTTTGGTCTTTCTGGAGTTAATAAAAAGACCAGCACTAGAAGCAGCATGTTCTAATGAGCTGAGGAGCCGTTGGGCTCCCTCTAATGATTCTGAGAGTACTCCTAAGTCATCAGCAAAGTCTAGATCAGTTAGGTACTTGGCAGGATTTCCTCGACTTCTGGAGCCAGTAGGTGGAGTTATCATCACCCCATCATCATTATGATGATCTAAGGACATGCGTAGAACATAGTCAACCACAATAATGAACAAGAATGGTGCAAGTGTGTCTCCTTGGAGGACGCCCCATAACACTTCAAATGGTTCTGTGTCACCGTCAACAGTAGTGAAAAGCCGCCCTTACTGGGCGGAAAAGCCAACCAACCACCAAGGTTAAGGCTGAATCACCAGCCGATCGCCTCAATGGCTGGAAAGCCCACTTTGAAAAGCTCCTCAATAATGACAGGATGTTGCCTGATAAATTTATATAAGTAAAAGTGTCTGAGTCTGTACTCCCAGATATTCCCATTGGCGATATCTCCTTTGCAGAAGTGAAGGCTGCTGCAAAGAGAAGACAGGCATCTGGCTGTTATCTTTGTTGACTTCTCCAAGGCCTTTGATTCACTCTCTCGCCTATGTATGTTCATCATACTTTCATTATATGGGATTCCTGATGAAATTATTGCAGCAATCAGATCAGTATACGGTGGTTCGACAACAGTTGTGTCTATCGAGGACCAAGGAATATGAGGTGATGCAAGGGCTGAGGGAACATGGGGTGACAGAAGTGGGGGAAAAACCAACCAATGGGGGGGGGGGGGGGGGGGGGGCGCAGCTGGCAAGTATAACGTGTATCCTTTGGTCAGTCGCCATGTAGGTAGGACTGTGTAATAAGTTTCCCCATAGTTTCCATATATCTGTTGGACAATATTAACTGTGTTCAGTTGGCTATTAATTACTGTGGATGTCGGACTGTATACCACCGTCGCCGTAGTTTCTATTGATTGTGCTGTAATTTGTCTACTGGTACTTATATACATATCAGCTATTATTAACAACGATAAACCAATAACTCTTGTATTTTACCAGCCTACGGCCTTCAGCCTTCATAGTCATTATAAACACGGCGATGCGTAGGAAACACGACAAGAGATTTACCCGGTCGGGATCCCACGCCAACTCGGATCCCGTCACATATTATTATATTATTTCTTTATTTACAGAATAACCGTGAATCAAAAAAGAAATCCTAATAAAGTAATCCAACCCTCTACAGAAAGAAGTTCAGATGTTGTAACGACAAACTGTCCTAATTATTCCATTGAAGATCAGATCAAATGATTGAATAACATCAGTTCAATTCCGTATCTTACAGAATATTACATTTAGTTACAAAAAATAATTTATAGTATTTTGTATTAATTTTAATTTATGGAATTTTCTAACTCTATTTATATAAAAAATAATAACAAAGATTTATTAGTATTTTCCATAGGGAGAGCTCGCAATGTTTGCTAAAATTAGATATAAAATATTTAATTTATATCAGATGTAAATACAATAATGATATAAATTTCTTTCAATTTATTTCCATTTTAATTCGTTCTTGGTTGATATTATTCCCATATTATCTGTATTGAGTATTCGAGTAATACCTGTGTATCTGCTACGTCTCTTTGGTAGATACAAACCTGGTCCATCCACTAAAAAAACGTTTTAATTATAACTCAGAGGTTCCCATTGGTTATATTATTAACCAATCGGTTCTTTAACCAATAAAACATTGGTTTACAATGAGTGTAACGGAGTTGGTTCCCATTCAGAACTACTATAATGTTATATGTTTATCTAATCTATTCTAATTATCTCGGTCCCACTGTGGCTGGTTGTGGTTTCCCTAAAGTTACCCGACAACCCTATGTCATTGTACGTCCGTCCGTGTTACTAAACTATCAACTCTGTTTGGACAACCGCACTCCATTCTGCACCCAAAAACACCAGTTCAGCTATTTATATCCTTATAAAGGATATATTTAGCATTAATTACAGCGATCAGTGGATTGGTTACAGACTTGTTCAGTAAACCCAGGGGGGTCTGTATTGGATACACAGGGTTCCTTCACTATATAATTACATTCCTATATGGAACACTGACATGAAACCAAATCAGATTTTCAGCTGTTGTAATTATTGAAGGATCATTATTGTGAGCTAACCCTATTCCTTTATATTAATTATTTGTATTTATTGAAGGATCATTATTGTGAGCTAACCCTATTCCTTTATATTAATTAATTATTTGTAATTATTCGGTTAAATTGATGCAATTTAATTGGATTGTGTCCCAGTTATTTATATTTAGTCATATTAAAGAAATTATGTGAATATTAATAACATAATAATATTAGAAAGCTAGGGGGAGTGAGGGGTGGGGGGTGGTGTAAGTTAGTCTGTTTCATTGGGGAGGGGGAGGGTGTAGGTTTGACTGTTCCATCGGGGTGGTGGGGAGGATGGGGGAGGGGGGGAGGAGGGGGGGGGGGGGGGTACTAGGGACCATGGACCACCTTGTAGAGTCCCTCGTTGTTAGTGAGTGGAGGGTCCACGGTCCCCATAATGGAGGCCGCATTTCCGACCACAATGGCAACAGCCAGTCTCTGCAGGAGGAAGCGGTGAGAAGATCGGGGCTAAGGTAACAGAGTGGAACTCGAATGTATCAGGGCCGGGGCAGCCCAAGGTCTCGTAGGCTACCGGGTGGAAGAGGTAGCCCTGGTCCATGAGTTCCAGGTACTGCAGTGCGGCCTCCGGCGTAGATCGTCTGGGCGAGGTGGCTGGTCGTCAGTGGGTCGGCCACCATCGCTTCCCATGTGAGGAACCGCCCGCGGCTCCACGGGACCAGGGTGACGCCATATACTCGCTTCCCGTCCCCGAAACATGCCTAGTGGTTCAAGTGTAGTGGGGATGCCACAGCTGATGAACGCCTGGGGCAAAAAGTCGTTCAAAATTGAGTGGCGCGGAAGTCTGCCGAGGCTCCTTGAGCAGCAAAGACCATGGAGGCCATCCGACAGAACGTCCGAAGTCCGCCAGCTTCAGTCCCAGAGAGCTGACAGGGATGGCATCAAGCCAGCAGCAGCCAGCCGTGACAGGATGGTCCGGGGAGTTCATTCTTGCCACCCCGGATGGTTTGAGGGACTCCTGCAAGTTTGGTAGCCTGGTGTCGTGGACAGGGGTCAGGAAGGACCCTTGTTTGGTGGATGTGAGTGGGAAAGTAGCGGGGAGAGGTGGCGTCCTGGTCGGTGGTGTTGGTGTTGCGGGTGGTGGCGGTGGTGTCGCTGATGGTGGTGGTAGCTTCCCGGTCGGAGGCAGTGGTGTCTCTGGAGGTGGCAATGGCAGAGTCATCGCGAGTGGTGGCAGTGGCATGGTGGACTGTGGTGAAAGCGTCATGGGTGGTGGTGCTGGTATGGCAGATGGTGGCATAGCAGATGATTTGAGTAGGAGAGACCAGAGCAGGCAGCTGATGAAGCCAGAAAAGGAGGAATGTGCGAGCTGCACAGCTGAGGTCAGTGTTGCTGCATTCATGAATTCTGCCTTTAGATTACTTATTTTAACAATTTTGGTCCAAAACTACATTTTTTATTGATATAATACCAGTTACGGTGTAATATTAATTATTCCTATTGAATTATTTTCTGGTAAGGGTTTTTACGCCATCTAGTGCCATTATACCCATATTCGAATTGATAGGATGCCTTACTGAGATTCGTGACGTCTTATTGGCCCGTATTATTGCCTTGAGTAAACCTGATATGTAATATCTGCTGGTTGATCATTTTATCCACTCAGCACATTAACATATTACTACTACTACTAGTATCGGCATGCTGCATTGCAGCTGCATTTTTAAGAATGCTCTGCCGGCTTGTCGACAAAATTGCGCCGCCACAACGCCCTATCACCCATGACATTTGCTAGATCATCCGCATCTTCAAGGCCAGTGTCCTTTAAGATGCGTCTCAAGAAAGTCATGGGCTGTCCAACATGCTTATTCACTCCATGAGGATGCCAAAGTACAAGATTATGCACTGGCTGGTCCTCACGGCGAAAGCAATGTCCTGCAAAGCGGAGGCGATTTTGTTCTAGTGTCGAGCTTGGGGAACCAATGAGACACCTCCGATGTTATATAGTGTCTGGTTGGAGATGTGTGCATTGTACTTGACACAATGAACCCGGCGTAGCATTCTTGTGAATGTGCCATCCAGAGATTTGGTGTCCTCAGCAGTTAGAGCCCAGCATGGACTCCCGTAGAGGAGTACTGGAACTACTGCTGCTCTAAATAATCGGACCTTAAGTTTCCGATTAATTCTCGGTGACTTCCAAATCCTGGAAAGCCTATTCAAGGCTGCCCATGCCTTTCCCTTACGTATTCGAATGTCCTCACCTGACTTCCGGATCCATGATCCCAGGTAACAGAAGTCGTCCACATGCTCAAGCATACCATCCTTTGAACTTATGCTCATCCGATCAGAGACTTGCTGAGAACTTTCAAAGTTAACTGTCAAAATTTTGGTCTTTCTGGAGTTAATAAAAAGACCAACACTAGAAGCAGCATGTTCTAAAAAGCTGAGAAGCCGTTGGGCTCCCTCTAGTGATTCTGAGAGTACTCCTAAGTCATCAGCAAAGTCTAGATCAGTTAGGTACTTGGCAGGATTTCCTCGACTTTTGGAGCCAGTAGGTGGAGTTATCATCACCCCATCAACATTATGATGATCTAAGGACATGCGTAGAACATAGTCAACCACAATTATGAACAAGAATGGTGCAAGTGTGTCTCCCTGGAGGACGCCCCATAACACTTCAAATGGTTCTGTGTCACCGTCAACAGTAGACACAAATGTTGTCGAACCATCGTATACTGATCTGACATATTAACATATATAGTAACATGACACATTAACATATTGCAGAGGAGTTACCTCCAATAATGCAGGGCCTTTGGATGCTGGTCAGATTACTGATGACCAGCGTTTATTACATGCCTTTATGTCTTTATGTTATATGCCTTTGCCGTTAATGTCTGTGTCTTGGTGACATTATAATATTATTATTAATTGATATTCTGTCGTTAAACTCAATTTACTCTCTTTGTTTGTTTAATATAATCGCCGATATTACGAAATCAAGGAAGTTTTACACGCGCCAGAATAAGGTGGGTCTCTACAATTAAGTATCAGTGATAATCTGGACAATTGTATTAGATTCGTGTGTTGTCGTACCTCCGATTCACCAAATAATTAATATATGGCGATATCTCAGACTATTATTATAAGCAAAGCCCTTATTATTAATCACATCACGATTGAGAGTTGTCACAAATTGAATCACGGTAGCGATATCAATATAATTAGACATAAAGACAAGTCACAATACGTTTCCCCTAAAGGGAAACACAAACACAAGACTTGAGTCCTTACATAATTAATTAGTCAGTAATTTACTTGTTATACTATGTTGGCACACCCTCCCGGTATCATATCTCAGTTAAATACAATAGATAATCAAATACCGTATCGAACCAAATAAGTTATAGAGCAAATCAATACATAAGAAGGAAATAAAAGGGGAGATCAATCGATACAGTGAGCGGCCCTCGGTTACTTACAGGTACACTAGCGCAACTCCGCTCATTGTATCAGACCAGGTCCACAGTGCGGAACCTCTGCGTAGTTGCAAAATAAAGTAAAGTGTCAATATAGACGAGATTGAGATTGAAGGAACATATTTATTATTAAAGCGCTAACAGTCATTCCAAGACCCCTACAGAAAACAGGATTGCGCCCACGCGGAGGGAGTCGTCCAGATGGGTGTTGGAGATCTCCAGCAAGGGGCCCCCCCGTATTCGTATTCTTCCAGCAGCCCCGGGAAAGAAAAATAATTTATAAAAATTTTTTTACTTTTCTACTTTTTCACTTTTTTTACTTTTTATAAATATAGGGATGTATATTATTTATTAATAATATATATATTTATAGAACCATCAATTTTCCAAGCAGTTTTATGTATGATTATTAAATTAGTTATAACTCTTCTTTTAATTAAAAACCCAAATTTAAAAATTTAAAATATATATTTCACATATATGTCATTATGTTATTATATTATGTCATTCGTTGCTGTACTGTATGCACTGACTGACTTTCCTATTGACTCATTGATAGAATGACTGAAACTGACGACGTCGTTCTAATAGAGGATGGCGTCCTCTGCTTCGCCTACCAACGAACACTGCGTGGGGCGCCTTTTGACAACATAACTGACTGCATGATGCTTTGGCCGGGGTTATATACTAGTGGTTTAGAGAAATCGCGTACAACGTTATTAGAGATTCTGCTTCTTAATTCTGGTTCTGGAGATGGAAACAGACGTGAAATGACTAAGAAGTTTGGGACGAAGCACACGGGGAAATGAAAAGTCCGCCATGTCCGCCGACTACTACCCGTAACAGCTTCTCCTACTTAGATCCCAATGTTCCGGGGTCTAGCCAGGCTCAGTTATACAACCCTGTTGCCCTGCAGGCTGCTTATTATCCAAACCTGCTGTTTAGCCAGCCGTAACTTATTTGATACATATTTTTATTCATTTCTTTTAAATATTTTTTTACAATCAAAATGGCGAATAAACTTAAAATTGCTTCATATAATTGTAACTCTGTACGGTGCGCAGAGTCGATCTTTGTTATTAGTGAAATTTGTAAAACCTGTGATATTTTGATCTTACAGGAAAATATGCTTTCTAAACAGGATTTGTCGTTTTAAAATACCCTGCATCCTGATTTTTTAGCGAGGGGCCCCAGCCCAGTCGACTATTCAGATGGCGTATTAATCGGACGTCCTCACGGTGGCCTGGCCTTTCTGTATAGGAAGTCGATCGCTCACCGTATTTATATTATAGATTACAATAATGCAAGAGTCTTAGGTGCTACGATAAATCTAAATAGCGGACAAAGTCTTTTGCTATTAAATATTTACTTGCCTTTTGAGTGCCCAGAAAATCTTCGATTTATTTTCAGAACGTTTAGGTACGATTAAATCTATTGTACATAACTGATGTTTTCAATTACGTAATAATAATAGGTGACTTTAACTCAAATCCTAAAAAAGTATTTTTTAACGAAGTTAAAGAATGGTCCGAATCGTGTAATTTAATTATTTCTGATGTTGAGACTTTACCTGATAATACTTTCACTTATATCAGCGACTCTCATTTAACAACGTCTTGGTTAGACCATATTATTTGTGCAAAAGTTACTCATGATAGATATTATTGATAATATTTCAGTAAATTGCGATCTGACGTTTCGGGATCATTTACCGGTAAATATTACTTTAAATCTTCCAATTGATTTATCCAGTGCTTGCGAGGGGACAGGGGATCCCACCAATTGTGCTCCTAATGTGAGCAGTGATAAATTCACTTGGGACCATTAAAATAGCAATCAATATTGCGGGATATGCTGATCGTGTGAATTGTATTCTAAGTGAAAATTGTTTTTCTAATAGTCTACGGGAATGTAGAGATCCGAACTGTACACAGCATATTACCGAAATTGATGATTTATATAATAGTGTAACTAATATTTTATTATCTAGCAGTAAACTGTTTATTAAAACCTCCAACAACTACGGTAATTGTACAAATAATTATAATTAATAATTAAATGCTTGAGTTAATACAATTATTTTATTCTTTAATTGTCAAGCTGAAGTAAAAACCTTACCGGTAGGTATGCAAATACAGTGCAATTACTAAAGTAAAAAAGCAACTGACCATTAGACGTTGCATGTAATCAGTGATCAGCTGACGGCTGTCAGCTGATCAGTAGGTTTCGCCCCAATGGGGGCTTTCTCAAGTAGCTAGTGCTAGAAAGGAGACAATAGATAGAAGTTCCCAAGGGAGACGGGACGGTAAAGTGAAACAAGGTAGAAGTGTATCCATCTAACCACTGGGAAGCAGCACCTCGAACTTGCGCCACTCACGTTTCTGCTTGTTAATAGCTGGCTGGCGAGTGCGTATATAAAACATTTCTAGTTTTTGCAGGACAGGACGCAAAGGGTGCCGTGCAATAACCTTGAAGTGTTTGAACAACTCTCGCCAGTCGGTCAACCAACGTGTGTTGGGCTCCCCGCGGTGCGTCATGACATGGTTGTGAACTGTCTTGCCTTGTTCACTACAATCATTGGCCGACCCGTCTTGATGCTGTCTAACGCGTTCAAATAAGTGTTGGATGGTATGTCCAACATATTCCCCCTTACAAGAGGGACAAGCAAATGAATACACGACGTTAGAAGCCAGAATATCGGGAACCGGATGTTTCAATGATGGCAGTGATGGCGCAGTTTGGCAGTTGTGTAAACAAACCGCACTGGCCGTGCGCAAGATCTCGGTACTAGACCACGAAGCCTACGAACGAAAAGTTCGGTAGCCCGACCACTGTACTCAAACTTACAGATGATAGGCCTGGGATTATCTACGGGTGCTGGATCCACCAGGTCAATGACCTCAGTGGGTGCAACCGCAGTCACCTCGCTCTCACTACAATTGCCAGGACGACCCCTAGCGGCACGGACGGCAGTAAGCTCGCGTTGAATCATCGCATTTGTATATTGGTTATTGCTAAGAATGGTGTTAGCTTCGCCAATTGCAGTATGGAGCTGGGAGCCATCCCCACCCTTACTGACGTTGAAAATGCGATGAAACATTCCACTCAAGGAGGTGGTGCAGCTTGCTGGTGATCTACTGTACGAGCAACGTCCTGACCAGCCTATCAACAAGGACCAATTTATTCGTCTTATGTTGGTTGCTACACAGGATGTTGTATTCCTGGATCACCATGGTAATTACCGTTGTCAGAGGGATGGTGTCGC
>JAUCBJ010007715.1:0-32133 GCA_032718475.1 Nemertoderma westbladi
GAAGACATCTTAATTTGGTGGGTTAAACTGCCAAAGGTCTGAAAGCGCGAACAGACTTGGATCCTAATAGGATCCTATTAGGAACCAATACGACGTTATTTGAAAGCGGTACTGTATATAATATTATTAATATTAATAAATTATTAATATAATATTATTATAAATACTATATGAAAAAACTAGAAAATACTATAAAAAAATAGGAATTAAAATTTTGAGGATATTTACTGAATTATATGTGATCTTCATGAATTTTTGCATAGTGACTTAATATCAGAGATTGATATGAAGTTATTAAATGTCTGTTATGAATTTATGATTATTCCAGTTGAGGTTCTTCCATCTAAATAATACATGCTTACTCTACTTCCTGTGATATTTCTACTTTTTGTCCCGCACTTTGCGTAAAGTGTGGGATACCTGTATACCACAAAACATGAGACACCACAAACAAACTAAGTATTCCAGATTAAAGGTACAGTACATATGTTTTTTGTTTGCATACGACATACCATCTTTCTATTATAATATGTCTATCCTGTACAAACGAAATATGGTGTTCACCGTAAAGTGCGGGACATTATTATGTAAGTAGACTTTGAGCAATGAGTTTTTGGACAAAACGTTGTTTTAATTTACAGCAAATAATTTCATTAGAAAATATGATTGTTTTGCTTCGAAAAGTACTCTATTACGCTACGTTACCTTCTGCCTAAAGCTACTTCATAAAACGCGGTTGTCATGAAATGCACTCAGTTAACTCCGTGGTTCACTGTATGCACTCAGATCACTCCATGGTTCAGTGTATGCACTCAGTTCACTCTGTGGTTCACTGTATGCACTCAGTTCACTCCATGGTTTACTGTATGCACTCAGTTCACTCTGTGGTTCACTGTATGCACTCAGTTCACTCCATGGTTTACTGTATGCACTCAGTTCACTCTGTACTACTAGGATCGGCATGCTGCATTGCAGCTGCATTTTTAAGAATGCTGTGCCGGCTTGTCAACAAAATTGCACCGCCACAACTCCCTATCACCCATGACATTTGCTAGATCATCCGCATCTTTAAGGCCAGTGTCCTTTAAGATGCGTCTCAAGAAAGTCATGGGCTGTCCACCATGCTTATTCACTCCATGAGGCTGCCAAAGTACAAGATTATGCACTGGCTGGTCCTCACGGCGAAAGCAATGTCCTGCAAAGCGGAGGCGATTTTGTTCTAGTGTCAAGCTTGGGGGAACCAATGAGACACCTCCAATGTTATATAGTGTCTGGTTGGAGATGTGTGCATTGTACTTGACACAATGTACCCGGCGTAGCATTCTTGTGAATGTGTCATCCAGAGATTTGGTGTCCTCAGCAGTTAGAGCCCAGCATGGACTCCCGTAGAGGAGTACTGGAACTACTGCTGCTCTAAATAATCGGACCTTAAGTTTCCGATTAATTCTAGGTGACTTCCAAATCCTGGAAAGCCTATTCAAGGCTGCCCATGCCTTTCCCTTACGTATTCGAAGGTCCTCACCTGACTTCCGGATCCATGATCCCAGGTAACAGAAGTCGTCCACATGCTCAAGCATACCATCCTTTGAGCTTATGCTCATCCGAACAGAGACTTGCTGAGGACTTTCAAAGTTAACTGTCAGAATTTTGGTCTTTCTGGAGTTAATAAAAAGACCAACACTAGAAGCAGCATGTTCTAATGAGCTGAGGAGCCGCTGGGCTCCCTCTAATGATTCTGAGAGTACTCCTAAGTCATCAGCAAAGTCTAGATCAGTTAGGAACTTGGCAGGATTTCCTCGACTTCTGGAGCCAGTAGGTGGAGTTATCATCACCCCATCATCATTATGATTAGGGATGTCCCGGAATCGATATTTTGATTCCGGCCGGAACCGGAACCGGAATTCAACATGCCGGAATATTCCGGCCGGAATTCCGGCCGGAACCGGAATTTTCTATAATTAGTGACCTACACTAAATGACACATGAAACTTTATAATTTTTTGTGAAACAGATGATTTTTTTTTAATTTCTACAGCTAAGTTTGATAATGAGATGAATCAGAACCTTGGGGGGAATTAAGGTGGGTGGAGTGGAGAATGGCCTGGGCCGTTATGGCCGTTTATGGGGACGTGATGGTACTTCGGCATTGAACTACAAGGAATTTAATATATATTTTTTTCTAAAATTTATAACCTTGTCTAAAAGTTAGGTTTTTAGCATTTAGACTCATACCTAAGAACCTACGTTAACCAAAAATCTATGGTTTCGGATCATTAGGTCCTTTGCTGCAATATTCTGGTGTCTTTAAGGGAAAGGAACATGTTACAGTGACATGTTATTCGAACCAAAACAATAAACGAGGCCAATAGTACATGTTACAGTTTAATTATGGCTGGGAATAAATAGATTTATGGTAAGAAATGGCTTTGCTGTAAAAATAAATAAAACTACTATATTATGTAGCACCTACGACGCAGGACTGAACTAACGACCACTCGCAGGACCTGTACGTATTGTAATAACGTTTATATTAGATTTAGGTTAGAGTAGAAATTGTAATTGTGTAATATTGTATTTGTAACCAAGTAACATAAAGGACCCCCATGGAAATAAGCTGCAAATCTTTACTGGCAATCCTATGTTACGTTGGACAATACCAATCATTATCATATTATTTAATATTTCAAAATTCAAAGTAAAATAATATAAAATCAATGTAAAATAATTTAAATTCAATGTAAAATAATTTAAAATCAATCTAAAAAACGTCATTTTATAAGCAAATTGGAAAAAACCACTCGTTAAGGCCCGTGCTCTACTGGTAAGTCTTATGTAGTCTTAGTCAGAATAAATTATGGAACACATTGGTTTCAATGGGAGCTTCTCCACTGCTAAATCGTAAGTGTACGACCGATGAGTCGAAAGTGATTATGTCCCATGTTCCATCTTTTGACATATGAATCATGTGTTATATCCGCCAAGAGGTCTGTGATTGGTTACTTTGGGTATAAATATGCAGTAACTGTGAGACGCATCTTATATTTTTTTATCAAATGACTTATGACTTGTGTTACCAATGGAGCAATGAGGCATTCATTTTGACATTCTGACTAAGCGACTTACGACTTACCAGTGGAGCACGGCCCTAATGATGCATTTCATAAAATATCTTCAGAAGGACAAATGGCTTAACGTAAATTAAGAAGGTTATTGTGAATTGTATATGAATACTACAGTAGGTGGTGTAACAGATGGTGGGACCATTTTAGTTTGATTACCAGGTGAAATTTTTTTGGAAATGTGTTACATATACTCATCAAGACTGCGTTCACTTTAATAAACAGGGTGGCTGTGAATTTTCCCTCGTTACATAGGTTAGTTAGGTTCCATCTTGGTGTAGTGGTTGCATTGATTTCCAATCTATCTGGAGGTCGTGGGTTCGATCCCTGCATGTGGGCCAAGACAGTTTTTGATTCGACACGAATGGTTTGAATGGGCTAAGCAGGGGGCATCCTTAAATGTTAGATCTAACGGTCGAAGAAAACTTTATTAATACTTAATTAAGTGTTGATCCACTGTTGAAAAGCATCTTAAAATAATAATTGGTAATAATGTTCAAAAAATATATAACTGTTTTTTAAATAAATATTATTTATAAATTTATTATTATTTATTATTTTTTATAATTATAATATACACCCCCACTCGGGGTAAATTAAACATAAGAAACAGTAAGAGTTAAACAGTAAGTAACAGTAACCGGGAGTATACACTATGCAGAAATAATACACATACGTAACGGGGACACAGTAATTGAAACAGTAAGTACAGTATACATACCGGGAATATATAACAATATAATTAATAAACCTACTGTAGTAAGTTGATGTAGGTTGTAGCTGTGAGTGTGAGTGTAGCAGTTAATTTTGGTGTGTGTCAGTGTTTGGTTGTGTACCGTTTTTGATGGGTGACAGTAATTTGGATTATGTATGTAGTGTGTGAGTGGGGCGGTCTATGAGGCAAGCTGAGAGAGCGAGGGGACGTTGGGGCAGTCAAGGACGTGATATCGAAAGGCACAGGAGTTGTGGCAGTATTTGCATTGGCAGTCCGGTGTTAGTTCGTGGAATGGCTTGTTGTTAAGACACAATTTATGGTGAAAGCCGTGTGCTGTAGTTCTAGTAGTGATGTGACGGTTTTTCTGACCAGGAAGCTTCCAGGTATTGGAAGTGAAGGCAGGACCGAGAATGTATTGTTCTATGTTAAAGTTGTTAATGCGTTCGAGCCTGTGCTGTCTGTATTGGGATTGGATTTCGTTGTCGAATATGTTAGGATGTTTTTCTATAATAGATTCTACTAGTGTTGGTTCATTTACAAGTTTTAGTGCCAATGTGGTGGATGTCGAAATATGTAGACCTAACAGACGTTTAATAAATGTAGCTTTGATTTTGTCAAGTTCCTTTAGGTGCTTTACTTTTAGAAATTTTGCGAAAACTGGGAGGGCATATTCTATAATGGGTGCTATTTTTACGTTGAATATTTTAAGGCCTGTTTCTACCGAAAGTAAGGGTAACATATTGAATGAACCGATGAGTTTGAAAGCTTTTTCCTTTTTAGACTTAATGTGGTTCGTAAAGCAGAGTGTTGGTTGTAGAATTACTCCTAAGTATTCATATTGATTTACTATTTTGATGTTTTCGTTTCCGTATGTGAATGTGTCTGTAAGAGCTAGTCTACCCGATCGTCTGAATTTTATTATTTTAGTTTTTGTTAAGTTAACTACCATGCCGTTTGAAGTGCACCAGTCATGTAAGATATTTAAACCAAGTTGGACATGTTCACGGTTGTTTGAGTACAGTACGAGATCGTCAGCATAGAATACAAACCTAAGTAAAGATATTGTTCGTCGTAAGAGGTATGCGAGATCGGCTATAAAAATAATAAATAATGTAGGTGATAGGCAGTCCCCTTGTAAAACCCCCCGTAATTGGCGTATAATGTTAGATAGTCTGAGCCCGTCATAAATGCGAATGTTGTTGCCGAGTAAATCCCGTATTATGTCATAGAGTTTGCCCTTTACTCCAAAGTGGTAAAGTTTGTATAGAAGCTGTACACGACAGACCATATCGAAGGATTTACTGAAGTCAATGAAAGCAGCGTAGATATGGCGGTCGCCTACATTGTCTTAGAGTAAAGCAGAGTGAATGTCTAGGAGTAACTTCTCGATTGCTTGGATGGTTGATTTTCCAGTTACGAATCCATACTGTTCGTCAGGGAGTAGATGTGAGAGGAATGTACGAATTCGTTTGTTTATAATCGATGTTAGTGTCTTCAGTAAAACAGAGAGTAGGGCGATGCCACGGTAGTTGTCTGGGTTTGTTATGGAGCCTTTGCCCTTATATAATATATTAATTATACTTCCTTTCCACACGGTCGGTATTCGTCCTACGTTGAGACACAGGTTATATATCAATGTAATTAGTACTAGTATGTATGGTAGCGTTTGTTTAAGATGCTCGTAGTAAATGTTGTCAGAGCCGCATGCTTTGTTATTTGTGGATGACTGTATAGTTTGTGCGACTTCTTCCTCAGTGATAGGAGCGTTGTACCAGTCAACAGAGTTGCGTTCCTCGGTGGTTACTGTGGGAGTATCGGGGCTGTTGTTAATGTTATTTGGAGAGCCTACTATTTTCCTAAAGTGTAATTCCAATCTATCAGAGTCAATTGGGGCAATTATTTATTATTATAAGTTTAACAAACTAATTGCAACTTTCAAACCAGGTTAGGAACCTGATAATTCCGGTAAAATTCCGGCCGGAATTGACCCCATTCCGGCAATTCCGGCCGGAACCGGAATCGGGCAAAAACCGCCGGACTTCCGGCCGGAACGGAATTCCGGGACATCCCTAATTATGATGATCTAAGGACATGCGTAGAACATAGTCAACCACAATAATGAACAAGAATGGTGCAAGTGTGTCTCCTTGGAGGACGCCCCATAACACTTCAAATGGTTCTGTGTCACCGTCAACAGTAGACACAAATGTTGTCGAACCATCGTATACTGATCTGATTGCTGCAATAATTTCATCAGGAATCCCATATAATGAAAGTATGCTGAACATACGTGAGCGAGAGACTGAATCAAAGGCCTTGAAGAAGTCAACAAAGATAACAGCCAGATGCCTGTCTTTCTTTTTTGATAACTCTTCAATTATCCTTCTAAGTGCCAAAATTGGCTCCATGGTCCCACGACCTTTACGGAACCCATTCTGATTTCCACGTAGCAGTCTCTCAATGGGATCCCTGATGCGATTTAATAGAATTCTATTGTATAGTTTTGCAGCAATCGAGATCAATGAGATTCCCCGAAAATAACCATAGAGTGTTAGGTTGCCCTTCTTGGGAACTGGCACCAACTTATTTGTTTTCATTTCTTGTGGGACTCTTGTTGTACGGTACATGTCTACTATGATGGGATAGATGAGCTTTAAACACTCAGGTATTTTAAAGACCTCAGGGGGAACACCATCTACTCCACTGGCACGATTGGTCTTAATGCTCTTTGCAGCAGCCTTCACTTCTGCAAAGGAGATATCGCCAATGGGAATATCTGGGAGTACAGACTCAGACACTTTTACTTCTATAAAGTTATCAGGCAATACCCAGTCATTATTGAGGAGCTTTTCAAAGTGGGCTTTCCAACCATTGAGGCGATCGGCTGGTGATTCAGCCTTAACCTTGGTGGTTGGTTGGCATTTTCGCCCAGTAAGCAGATTGATCGATTTCCATGCCTGGGATGATTGCCTGCTGTCGTCAGCATCATTGATGGCATCAACTTGTTGGTTTATTAGCTCCTGTAGATTAACAGAGTACTGCCTGTTCAGGGACCTAGATGCAGCTTTAACTGCATTCTTGGCCGCTGTAGTCTGTTTGAGTCGGGACTCTTTCTGCGCCTTATGAAGGTCATTTCGGCACTTCTGAATTTTGTTGTCAGTCCAGGGGGCCCTTTTCCTGTTTCGAGGGTATACAGGAACTGTTTCTGCAGCTGCTAACTTAACTGCTTCTGTAAAGGCAGTATAGCCCTCACAGTGATCTGCCGCCTCAGAGGCAAGAGCCTCATACCTGTTGCTCAGCTGTAGTGTGAAGCTGGATCTCACACTTGGCTGTTGCAACAGAGAGGACCAGTCATGCCGTGGCAAGGCAGATTTCGTTGTTCTGCTAGCACGCAGACTAAGTCTTACCTTGGCCACAATAAGGCGGTGATCACTGGAGAAGGGTCGAAGTGTAAATGCATTGCAGTCTTGTATAGAGCTCCTGTATTTCCTACGAAACAGAATATGGTCTATCTGGGACTTGTGACTACTGGGTCCACTATGAGTCCATAGCTTTCCAGTTCGCTTCTTGAACTGGGTTCCAGCCGAAAACAATCCATTTCCAGAGATAAAATCCTGAAGATGGACAGAATTTCGGTTAACACTATTGCTATAGACCCAGGGCGATGTAGGTGATTGATGCAGACTTGCATTAAAGTCTCCCAGGAATGTTAAGAATGCATGCTGATCCACTCCATCAGTTGCTGCTTGTAGATTGTGGTAGAAATTTTCCACCTCCTCTACAGGGGCAACACTAGTTGGAGAGTAGCACACAATCAGAACCACCTTAGGAAACTTCTTAGCCAGTCTTCCAGAACATGAGAAGTGGCAACGGATGATGCGGTTAGAGATTTGGTCTATTTTGTCCAATGCTGCATGTGCAGTTGGATTCATCAATAGACCAATTCCACCATTGCCACTATCATCTGCTGACGCGAGGGCGAGTCGCCAACCGCCCCCCATGTCCTTAATCAGAACCTCATCAGTCTGTCCAGTCTGCATTCGGTGCTCTTGAACACCCACTGCGCTAAGAGAAAGCTTATCTGCCAAGGCAGTCAGCTCACCTTGTCGCATTGGGGACCCGAGTGTTAGGGTGTTTACTGAGGCTAGTCTAGTGACTTGCCTCAGATTCACCAATGGCTTTGTTGGTCGGGGTGGAACATGAGAGTAGCCTCCAACTCCAGAATCCCTCTCCCCATCACAATCTGGCATCCCTCGTGACCCAGGGTTTGGGCCAGAAAGGTCATCAGGAAAGGGACTCAAAGAATTGTTGGCTGCTCTCTCTCCAGTAGGGGTGAGACAGGCAGCCAGTCAGGAGTTAACTGACGCCTGTGAGGCCGATTGTGTCCGGTAATTCCACTGGCCTCTAGTGGCCGGACCTCCGCATTGCTAATGTAATCCATAGTGGGGGTTGGGGGGTGCTTTTTGCCGAGTCAGCTCTCGGGGCAAATACCACACCCTGGTTTGCCATTCCACAGGGTGGGTGTCGCAATGGAGTCAGATATGAGGCCCATCACCCATATCTACTCTGGCGTACATGACCCACCATTGGCTGTTGCAGCTCATCTGCTGGGTCATGCCCTGTACCCTTGCTGCCAGGTGCAGGTCGCAGTGAAGTGCCCTCAGAGTGGACATGAGAACACTCTACTCCTAACCAGCCATTGTTAGATCACCATCTGCCTGGTCAGGCCATATACCCCTGCAGCCAAGTATATGGGTCCTTAATCCAGGACCAAGGGCGTCCTTATCCCAGAACGAAGGGGGTCCTAGTTAGTTACAGGACCAGATTTGCCCTAGTAAGAGGGTCTATGCAGCTACAGGTGGCACCTCCTTTATGCTGCATGGAGGTGGCAAGTTTTCTTGATCAATGACCTAGAATACCTGACCTGACCTGACTGTTCACTCTGTGGTTCACTGTATGCACTCAGTTCACTCCATGGTTCTCTGTATTTTTGCAATTTTAAAGGTAAGGGCGAATGATACCAGGTTTCAGAATGTTAACCAATATTGATGCGGTTTTTGTGTTAAATTTGTAAACCGCATCATATATAGCTTCTGAAAATTGATATGAGAAGCAATAATTCACTTTTAAAAAATGGCACTGCGGTTAACATTTGCATATAAACACCATAACCCTTAATACAACAACCATTTGTAGGGGGTCGCCCCCCCCCCCCCCCCCCCCCTCTAATTTTTTTCAAATTTCAATAAAATGCTACGAAAGTTGGTATGATGATAGAACGATACCTTTTCTTACTGGTGGCCTGGCCGGATTTTTTAATTTATGAGCTATTTCGATACAACAAGCCGTTAAAAATCGTCTATTTCGCAATATTTAGCCACCTCCGTCAGCTTTATTTTTCGTCTTTGGAATGCGATCTAGATATCATTAGAACCGCCTTCATCTGCAGATTCCGAATATGAAACCCGTTGTAAATTTCAGCAAGAACTTCCGGAGATATTATCAAGATACTAAAGTGTAAATTTATGTGATGTAAATCGCTATAATTCTAATGTTTTTTTTACTACATTCTAGAATATTAATTATGGGTAATGAAAAAACAAGATGGAGAGTTTTAAACGCTCAGCTAAATAATAATTAATATTCTAGAATAAAGACAACAAAACATCAGAATTATAGCGATTTACGTCTCTGAATTTACACATTAGTAGTTGGATAATATCTTTACCAGTTATTGGTTAAATTTAAAACGGTTTTCAGATTCGGAATCTACAGACGAAGGCGCTTCGAATGATATCCAGATTACATTCCAAGGACGTAAAATAAAGTCTACGGAGGTGGTTAAACATTGCTAAATAGACATTTTTTAAGGGATTGTTGTATGGAAATAACTGAAAAATTGAAAATCCGGGCAGGCCACCAGTAAGAAAAGGTGTCGATCTATCCGAATCGATCCGAATTTCGTAGCATTTTATTGAAATTTGAAAACAATTAGGGGGGGTGGCTCCGACCCCCTAAAAAGGGTTGTTGTATTAAGGGTTATGGTGTAGTGCATATTATAGCCTATAGTGTTTTCCCTATGTTTTACGATGATTAACTTAAGGTACCGTATGCTGTGTGAGGAGTACATTTAGGATTGCCAATTCAGAGTACATAAGTTAAATTTCCTGCTGATCAATATTTTCACTGTTTTCCGGGTGTTTTTTTAGTGTTTTACTGTTTTTTTTAACTAGTGTTTTCCTAATGTGCGTGGAGTGGTTAATTTTAATTGTGTCATAAGTTATATTAATCGTAAGTATATATCTAGGATTTCTTCCAAATATTAATTTCGGGTCTACAATATTACGTTGCATAGATACAGTTACGGAAATTCTTAGGGGATATTCCGGAATTTATGAAAAATAATTTTTTTTTTCAAGCATTTCAAACTTTCAAACTTATTTCTTAAATAATTCTTAATTTTCCAAGCATTATTCACTAATAACTAACTATTCCATATATTCACCTAATCTACTACTAAGAAACTACTACTAGAAATAATGGCTGATTGAAAAGAGTTTGTAAAGGGTACATCTAGTAATTCTTTTTATTAGGATTTTTAGGAAAAATAATGGAATTTGGTATTTTTTGGGAATTTACCTTTGGGGGGCCCAAGGGTAAATTCCCAAAAAATACCAAATTCCATTATTTTTCCTAAAAATAAAAATATCTCCCTCCGTATTATATGTAACTGAAAACTGAACTAAACTATTTCTTATTGGAACACCTAATAATTCGTGCTCTGTAGTTTATATTCCCTAGGACTGAATCAAATTAGCATTATTTCCTATGAAAAAATTAAATTGTTCTAAAAAAACGAATATCATTCACAAAAAATATTGGTTGAAAACCCAAGTTCTACATAATGATGTTCTGTTGATGATATACATAATATGCTGCCCCTAATGCATGGAAGTGGGAATCATCACTTATAGGTATGCTGTAGTCGCATAACGACCATGTACAGCTCGGTTCATCAAATATTTCTATGGTCTTATTTGTTCCCGATTGGGTAGTATTCCCGCCATATACAATAGCCTTTCCGTTTAGGTAGTCCGATTTAAGCCAGGATTTTCGACTGCTACTGGGGCTTCGGCAGGTTGTAGACGCACCAGTCGAAGGAATGTAAATGTGGCAACAGTTCATACCAATTATCAACAATCTGAAAATAGAATTATATAGTCACTATAATATATCCCCCAATAATATACCGCCCAAACTCCTGCTCCCCTCCACCCCCATCCAAACAGCGGCCACTTATTGAAATTGATATCTATCTTTATCTGGTAAGTAGCTCCAGTGTTTTGTTTTATGGTATTTAGAATAAGTGAAAAAAAAATAACAAAATGCAGTAAATTTTGTTCATGATTATTTTTGGGATTAGTTCGACCCATCAACGACCTATCAAAGTAACAGCTCATAGCGTACTCAATTAATTAATAGAGTACTCAATTAATTAATAGAGTACTCAATTAATTAATAGAGTACTCAATTAATTAATAGAGTACTCAATTAATTAATAGAGTACTCAATTAATTAATAGAGTACGCTATGTATAAGATATTTATTAAAATTATTTTTAACGTTCTAGAACAAATACTTTTGCCCTAAAACAGTTTATATACTAGCTAATTTTTTTTGATTTTATAGAACTTTTAAATATATTTTTATAGAATTGTAGCATAGTGGCATAAATAGTGTTCTAGCTAACTACTTTAAGAATATTGTTGGTACTCTTCTCTTTTATAATCAGAGAATTTGCTTTAGCCATCCTAGAAAAATATACTACAGGGATAATATTGATAATATTGGCGACAACAATTCATCATCAACAATTTATATTGGTTTACAAGGATCGTTCATCTATCATCAGGTCTCTTCAAAATTTCTTAGCTTTTTGCCTTTAATAATTGCATAATGGAAAACAAGGGAGACATGGGGAACCGTGTTCTTAAATGTATTTAATTATTAATATTAAACGAATGTTATTGTTATTTAATATTTAACCTTATCATAGGAATTAAACAGCCATACGGAGTAAAATGTATCAATAAATTATTATGTAATAAAACCAATAAATCCTGCCAAATTGTAATATTTTGAAATTATTTAATTAGAAACTGAAATTGAGAGAAAGAGAAACTGAAGCTGAATTATATTACAATAATGTCGTCTACCATTAGTAATAGCGGCAGTTCTAAGCATGGAGTTCATAGACTTTCTAGCTTAGTCAGCATGGCAGCCGTAGATGAGACATCGACATTATCCGTATGCGCCCAACGAGCAAAGGTGAGCTACTTCACCGGTGTAAGAGGAATCCCACTTTATACCATGATGTGGATGCCCCCGGCAGATATGGAAGCAAAGAGTCTGATATTTTTCTCGCATGGGTGGTCGGGTCACGTGACATACTACGCGCGTTTAGCTAATATCCTCAATAAGGACGGCCACATAGTGTTTGGTCATGATCACGAATTTCATGGTCGCAGTCTCCCGCCTACCTTAAAGAATTCCGGCCGAGTAGACAATTTCCACAATCTGGTGAACGATGTTATAAATCACATACGGGATGTTCAAAAGACTTACAATTTGCCAACCTTTATCATGGGTCATTCATTGGGTGGTGCAGTGGCGTTCGCTGCAGCGCAGAAAGAACCAAACATGTTCAAAGGTGTAATACTGAAAAGTGCTGGTCTTTGCACTGAAACGAAAAAGGTAACACAGCTTATGCTTCGTTTTATTAAGTTTATGGCTCGAGTTCGACCAAACTACATAGTTGCGGCCAGCAAACCAGAATTACGTAAACTCTCGCATTTAGACATTGAAGCTGACGAATTCGAGAATGATCCGCATGTATATCACGGCCCAATGAACGCCAGAACAGCGGCAAATATTCTAAAGGCAATTTATCGCAATGAAAAGAAATTTGGCATGGTCCAGTGGCCGTTTCTTATTCAACACGGTGATGATGACTCTATATGCGAAATAAATGGTGCGAGACGGCTATTTGATAAGTCGAACAGCCCAGTGAAAGATTTTGTAACCTACCATGGCGGCAAACACCACCTCTTATGTGAAATTCCAGAGGTCACTAATCAGGTGGTTCACGATATGAGAATTTGGATTTTAAAACAACTGGAACGCACACCTTCTGATCCCGTTGAAACCAGCAATAGAACATTTGGGCCAAATAAACAGAGAAGGGCAACAAATCAGAGCAATTTTGTAATTGCTGCTAGTACGAGTTTGATGAGAAAGCTCCACCGCAGAAAGTCAAAAGAACCAAATGAAAAGAAGATTGAAACGTCAAAAACAAAACTTGCTTCAAAAAAATGGTACAAAAAAATTAGAACACCGACCTTGTATTCGTCGAAGAAATGTAATGAGCTCACAAATGTGGTTGAAGAGAAATCATCAGGTACATATCTTGGTGCAAAAGATGCTACTTGTATAATTACATCTATTTGTGCAAATGAGGCTACTTGAACAAATACTAGAATATCGTGTATCATTATAAGTTGCTGAGTTACCCGGTCACCAAGGAGAGTTCAATATGTAGCTACTCAGAATCCACGAAGCTAAGGAAAATCAACTACTTTCGCTAAGAAAGATTTTCCTTAGCTGAGATGGTCTATTCATAGTGGGCTATTTTACTTGTATGAGGCAGATTTGGGGTTTTTTGATAGGTGAAAAAACTAGCCTTTAAAAGTACCCTGAAATTTTGCATGTATATACTACTCGACGAGGCGCATCTTTTGGGCCGGGTCTCATATCCAGGAAAAATCTGGTTTCCATGGCAACGGACTTCAAAAAAAGTCTATGTATTTCAAGTCAATATTTAGAACTCTATTTGTAGGAAAACTATAATAGATATAAACTTGGGGTTTCGCAACACAACTATAAGGTCCATAGCAGATCCGATTGAGGCTAAATAGAAAATCCAGTTACCTTGGCAACCGGGATAAACAGATGTTAAAATTTATAAAATGTTAATTTGAGGCCTAAGGGCAAGGTGTTATGACTTGGGACCAACCCCTACCCCCACTATATAACTTATTCTGCATCCGAATTACATTGTTCTATTTTTCAGTTACCATGACAACCGCTGAAAACAGATGTTTTTATTCAAAACTTATTAATTTGGACATAGACTTCACGATAAAATTTTACAAAACTGGGTATGTGTTATCTGGACCACTAGTTGGAACTTTTAGTGAAACTTAAATTATTCCAGAAATTTAGTTACCATGGTAACTGTAGTTTATTAAACTCTATATCATTCAAATCTATATTGATAACTCTATTTGTAGAAAAACTGTAATATATATAAACTTGGGGTTTTGCAACTCATCTATAAGATCCATATCCAAGCCGTTTGAGGTTAATTAGAAAATACAGTTACCATAGCAACAAGTCTAAACAGATGTTAAAATTTATAAAATGATAATTTGAAGCACAAGTTAATAGTATTATGACTTGGGACTAACCCCTACCCCCACTATGTGACTTATTCTGCATCCGAATTACATTGTTCTATTTTTCAGTTTCCAGGAGAACCACTGCAAACAGATGCATTTTGATAGACAATCGGTAATTTGGACATAAACTACAATATTTTCTGAAACTCAGTATATGTGTTATCTGAACCACAATCTGTACTGAATTTTTTTTCAAAGGTTAAAGCAACAGTTCCAGAGAACTCTAGTTTCCATGGGAATAGAAGTTAATTATTGACAATTGCTACTAAACGAGGCTAAAGCAACGAACCAAAGTGTGGCCGTTTGTTTAATTTTCCTTAGCTTCGTGGTTGCATTTCCTTTAGGAAATGCCTTTCTCGTAATCCTACCGCAGGATTATTGGTGACGTCAGCAATTTCCGATCCACGAAGCTAAGGAAAATCAACTACTTTCGCTAAGAAAGATTTTCCTTAGCTGAGATGGTCTATTCATAGTGGGCTATTTTACTTGTGTGAGGCAGATTTGGGGTTTTTTGATAGGTGAAAAAACTAGCCTTTAAAAGTACCCTGAAATTTTGCATGTATATACTACTCGACGAGGCGCATCTTTTGGGCCGGGTCTCATATCCAGGAAAAATCTGGTTTCCATGGCAACGGACTTCAAAAAAAGTCTATGTATTTCAAGTCAATATTTATAACTCTATTTGTAGGAAAACTATAATAGATATAAACTTGGGGTTTCGCAACACAACTATAAGGTCCATGGCAGATCCGATTGAGGCTAAATAGAAAATCCAGTTACCTTGGCAACCGGGATAAACAGATGTTAAAATTTATAAAATGTTAATTTGAGGCGTAAGAGCAAGGTGTTACGACTTGGGACCAACCCCTACCCCCACTATATAACTTATTCTGCATCTGAATTACATTGTTCTATTTTTCAGTTACCATGACAACCGCTGAAAACAGATGTTTTTATTCAAAACTTATTCATTTGGACATAGACTTCACGATAAAATTTTACAAAACTGGGAATGTGTTATCTGGACCACTAGTTGGAACTTTTAGTGAAACTCAAATCATTCCAGAAATATATAGTTACCTTGGTAACTGTATATTAATAAAGACTATATCATTCCAGTCTATATTCATAACTCTATTTGTAGAAAAACCGCAATATATATAAACTTGGAGTTTCTCAACTCAACTATAAGGGTCATAGCCGAGCAGATTGAGGTAAATTAAAAAATCCTGATACCATGGCAACCTGGCTAAACAGATGTAAAAATTTATAAAATGATAATTTGAAGCACAAGTTAATAGTATTATGACTTGGGACCAACACCTACACCCACTATATTAGTTATTCTGCATCCGAATTACATTGTTCTATTTTTCAGTTTCCATGACAACCACTGCAAACAGATGCATTTTGATAGAAAATCGGTAATTTGGACATAAACTACAATATTTTCTGAAACTCAGTATATGTGTTATCTGAACCACAATCTGTACTGAATTTTTTTTCAAAGGTTAAAGCAACAGTTCCAGAGAACTCTAGTTTCCATGGGAATAGAAGTTAATTATAATTATTGACAATTGCTACTTAACGAGGCTAAGCAACGAACCAAAGTGTGGCCGTTTGTTTAATTTTCCTTAGCTTCGTGGTTGCATTTCCTTTAGGAAATGCCTTTCTCGTACTTTTAAAGGCTAGTTTTTTCACCTATCAAAAAACACTAAATCTGCTCCATACAAGTAAAATAGCCCACTATGAATACACCATCTCAGCTAAGGAAAATCTTTCTTAGCGAAAGTAGTTGATTTTCCTTAGCTTCGTGGATACTACTCATCAAGGCGCGTCGTGTGGGATGGGTCTCATATTCAGGAAAAATCTGGTTTCCATGGCAACGGACTTAGAAAAAAGTCTATGTATTTCAAGTCAATATTTGTAACTCTATTTGTAGGAAAACTATAATACATATAAACTTGGGGTTTCTCAACACAACTATAAGGTCCATAGCAGAGCCGATTGAGGTTAAATAGAAAATCCAGTTACCTTGGCAACCGGGCTAAACAGATGTTAAAATTTTTAAAATGTTAATTTGAAGCCTAAGGTTAAGGTGTGATGACTTGGGACCAATCCCTACCCCCACTATATAACTTATTCTGCGTCCGAATTTGATTGTTCTATTTTGCAGTTACCTTGACAACCGCTGAAAACAGATGTTTTTATACGAAAATTATTCATTTGTACATAGACTTCACGATAAAATTTTACGAAACTAGGTATGTGTTATCTGGACCACTAGTTGGAACTTTTAGTGAAACTCAAAACATTCCAGAAATATCTAGTTACCATGGTAACTGTAGTTTTTTTAAAGTTATATATCATTCAAGTCTATAATCATAACTCTATTTGGAGAAAAACTGTAATATATATAAACTTGGGGTTTTGCAACTCATCTATAAGGTCCATATACAAGCCGTTCGAAGTTAATTAGAAAATCCATTTACCATAGCAACAAGAGTAAACAGATGTTAAAATTAATAAAATGATAATTTGAAGCACAATTTAATAGTATTATGACTTGGGACCAACACCTACCCCCACTATATGACTTATTCTGCATCCGAATCCACGAAGCTAAGGAAAATCAACTACTTTCGCTAAGAAAGATTTTCCTTAGCTGAGATGGTCTATTCATAGTGGGCTATTTTACTTGTGTGAGGCAGATTTGGGGTTTTTTGATAGGCGAAAAAACTAGCCTTTAAAAGTACCCTGAAATTTTGCATGTATATACTACTCGACGAGGCGCATCTTTTGGGCCGGGTCTCATATCCAGGAAAAATCTGGTTTCCATGGCAACGGACTTCAAAAAAAGTCTATGTATTTCAAGTCAATATTTATAACTCTATTTGTAGGAAAACTATAATAGATATAAACTTGGGGTTTCGCAACACAACTATAAGGTCCATAGCAGAACCGATTGAGGCTAAATAGAAAATCCAGTTACCTTGGCAACCGGGATAAACAGATGTTAAAATTTATAAAATGTTAATTTGAAGCCTAAGGGCAAGGTGTTATGACTTGGGACCAACCCCTACCCCCACTATATAACTTATTCTGCATCCGAATTACATTGTTCTATTTTTCAGTTACCATGACAACAGCCGAAAACATATGTTTTTATACAAAAATTATTCATTTGGACATAGACTTCGCGATAAAATTTTACAAAACTGGGTATGTGTTATCTGCACCACTAGTTGGAACTTTTAGTGAAACTTAAATCATTCCAGAAATTTAGTTACCATGGTAACTGTAGTTTATTAAACTCTATATCATTCAAGTCTATATTGATAACTCTATTTCTAGCAAAACTGTAATATATATAAACTTGGGGTTTTGTAACTCATCTATAATTTCCATATCCATCCAAGCCGTTTGAGGTTAATTAGAAAGTACAGTTACCATAGCAACAAGACTAAACAGATGTTACTATTTATAAAATGATAATTTGAAGCACAAGTTAATAGTATTATGACTTGGGACCAAGACCTACCCCCACTATATGACTTATTCTGCATCCGAATTACATTATTATATTTTTCAGTTTCCATGACAACCACTGCAAACAGATGCATTTTGATAGAAAATCGGTAATTTGGACATAAACTACAATATTTTCTGAAACTCGGTATATGTGTTATAATCTGAACCACAATCTGGACTGAATCTTTTTTCAAAGGTAAAACCCACAGTTCCAGAGAACTCTAGTTTCCATGGGAATAGACGTAAATTATTGGCAATTGCTACTAAACTAGGCTATAAGCAACGAACCAAAGTGTGGCCGTTTGTTTAATTTTCCTTAGCTTCGTGGTTGCATTTCCTTTAGGAAATGCCTTTCTCGTTACATTGTTCTATTTTTCAGTTTCCATGACAACCACTGCAAACAGATGCATTTTGATAGAAAATCTGTAATTTGGACATAAACTACAATATTTTCTGAAACTCGATGTGTTATCTGAAAAACAATCTGGACTGAATCTTTTTTCAAAGGTAAAACCAACAGTTCCAGAGAACTCTAGTTTCCATGGGAATAGAAGTTATTTATTGGCAAATGCTACTAAACTAGGCTAAGCAACGAACCAAATTGTGGCCGTTTGTTTAATTTTCCTTAGCTTCGTGGTTGCATTTCCTTTAGGAAATGCCTTTCTAGTTACTACTGCATTACTAAAATTACATGTACGCAAACGTCACACTTGATCCACGAAGCTAAGGAAAATCAACTACTTTCGCTAAGAAAGATTTTCCTTAGCTGAGATGGTCTATTCATAGTGGGCTATTTTACTTGTATGAGGCAGATTTGGGGTTTTTTGATAGGTGAAAAAACTAGCCTTTAAAGGTACCCTGAAATTTTGCATGTATATACTACTCGTCGAGGCGCATCTTTTGGGCCGGGTGTCATATCCAGGAAAAATCTGGTTTCCATGGTAACGGACTTAGAAAAAAGTCTATGTATATCAAGTCAATATTTATAACTCTATTTGTAGGAAAACTATAATACATATAAACTTGGGGTTTCTCAACACAACTATAAGGTCCATAGCAGAGCCGATTGAGGTTAAATAGAAAATCCAGTTACCTTGGCAACCGGGCTAAACAGATGTTAAAATTTTTTAAATGTTAATTTGAAGCCTAAGGTTAAGGTGTGATGACTTGGGACCAATCCCTACCCGCCCACTATATAACTTATTCTGCGTCCGAATTTGATTATTCTATTTTGCAGTTACCATGACAACCGCTGAAAACAGATGTTTTTATACAAAAATTATTCATTTGGACATAGACTTCACGATCAAATTTTACAAAACTGGGTATGTGTTATCTGGACCACTAGTTGGAACTTTTAGTGAAACTCAAAACATTCCAGAAATATCTAGTTACCATGGTAACTGGAGCTTATTAAAGTCAATATCATTCAAGTCTATATTTTTAACTCTTGTTTGTAGAAAAACTGTATTAGATATAAATATTGGGTTTCCCAACTCAACTATAAGGAAGGTCCTCAGAGGAGCCGCTGGTGGATAATTAGAAAATCCAGTTACCTTGGTAACCAGGCTAAACAGATGTTATAATTTAAAAAATTATAATTAGAAACACAAGTTAAAGTCATTATGACTTGGGACCAACCCCTGCCACCATAATGTCACTTATTCTGCATCCAATCTACGTTGTTCTATTTGCCAGTTACCATGACAACCACCGCAAACAGACTTTTTAACAAATTAATAATTAATTTTGCACATAAACTACTCAATGAAGCTTACTTGAAGTCGATGTGTCAACTGGAACCACAAACTAGATCTTAATGTAAAACTCAGCAGTTCTAGAGAAGTCCAGTTACCATGGCAATACCGGGAGTTCTTTTAACTCGGTAAATCAATGAACTGATGAGTCAAAGAGTGTTTAATTTTCCTTAGCTTCGTGGTTGCATTTCCTTTAGGAAATGCCTTTCTAGTTTAAACAACTGATCAACATTTTTAATAAACATACGATTTAGGATTCTTTTACTATCCACGAAGCTAAGGAAAATCAACTACTTTCGCTAAGAAAGATTTTCCTTAGCTGAGATGGTCTATTCATAGTGGGCTATTTTACTTGTATGGGGCAGATTTGGTTTTTTTTGGTCGGGGAAAAAACTAGCCTTTAAAAGTACCCTGAAATTTTGCATGTATGTACTACTCATCGAGGCGCGTCGTGTGGGATGGGTCTCATATTCAGGAAAAATCTGGTTTCCATGGCAACGGACTTAGAAAAAAGTCTATGTATTTCAAGTCAATATTTATAACTCTATTTGTAGGAAAACTATAATACATATAAACTTGGGATTTCTCAACTCAACTATAAGGTCCATAGCAGAGCCGATTGAGGTTAAATAGAAATTCCAGTTACCTTGGCAACCGGGCTAAACAGATGTTAAAATTTATAAAATGTTAATATGAAGCCTAAGGTTAATGTGTTATGTCTTGGGACCAACCCCTACCCCCACTATATGACTTATTCTGCGTCCGAATTTCATTGTTTAATTTTGCAGTTACCATGACAACCGCTGAAAACAGATGTTTTTATACAAAAATAACTCATTTGGACATAGACTTCGCGATAAAATTTTACGAAATTGGATATGTGTTATCTGGACCACTAGTTGAAACTTTTAGTAAAACCTAAAACATTCCATAAATATCTTGTTACCATGGTAACTGGAGTTTATTAAAGTCGATATCATTCAAGTCTAAATTCAATACTCTATTTGCAGCAAAATAATGTAATAAATATAAATTTGGGGTTTTGCAAGTCATCTGTAAGGTCCATATACAATCCATTCGAGGTTAATTACACAATCCAATTACCATAGCAACAAGACTAAACAGATGTTAAAATTTCTAAAATGATAATTTGAAACACAAGTTAATAGTATTATGACTTGGGACCAAGACCTACCCCCATTATATGACTTATTCTGCATCCGAATTACATTGTTCTATTTTTCAGTTTCCATGACAACCACTGCAAACAGATGCATTATGATAGAAAATCGGTAATTTGGACATAAACTACAATATTTTCTGAAACTTGGTATGTGTTATCTGAACCACAATCTGGACTGAATCTTTTTTCAAAGGTAAAACCAACAGTTCCAGAGAATTCTAGTTTCCATGGGAATATAAGTTATTTATTGGCAAATGCTACTAAACTAGGCTAAGCAACAAACCAAATTATGGCCCTTTGTTTAATTTTCCTTAGCTTCGTGGTTGCATTTCCTTTAGGAAATGCCTTTCTAGTAATCTAATACGTTACTCTATCCACGGTTTCTACTACAAGATCTGCGCCACTACCCGGTTTCACGCCCCGATACGGAAAGTTGTATATATGTCAGCTCTGTGGAGAGCCAGGGCCAGTCGCACTCTACCACCTATTACATTGCAAACAAAACACTAAGTCACTGACATATTTTGCCGAGTCTAACTGCTAAACGCGATTTTTCTTTCTTAACTCTTTTTTTATTTTATCAATTAATTATATTTTTATTATTTTACCACGTATGTTTTTTACCGGTTTAATGCCATTCCCGAGGCGCAATTAAATTAAATAAATACGTTACTCTATTATAATAGAACAACAAACCTTACCGTAATTTACATAAACATACAGTATCTACCACCTATTACGTTGCAAACAAAACGCTAAGTCATTAACATAATTGGCCGAGTCTAACTGCTAAACGCGATTTTTCTTTCTTAACTCTTTTTTTTATTTTATCAATTAATTATATTTTTATTATTTTACCACGTATGTTTTTTACCGGTTTAATGCCATTCCCGAGGCGCAATTAAATTAAATAAATACGTTACTCTATTATAATAACTAATAGACTAACTGACTAAACTCGAGTACAGTACCGGTTCCTACTGAAACAAATTGTTGCTGTCTTAATATATAAATCAATTAATTATATTATTCGAAACACCGTGGAATTTACCTCATCCATCAACTTAATCCTCCTGGGGTTTCTCCCTGTGCGAAACCCCTCCCCCCAACTCGTCAATTTTAACAAAGACTAACAACTTTATCTGAGACTAATAAATTGAACTTGCTGAATTGTTTGTGTATTATTGATTGACCCAACTTCAAACATGGGCGATCCGCGCAAATCTACGGCGAAACCAATGAAGATTCCAATCTACATGAACAGAGTGATATTGTTACTGCCAACACCAAATCTGGAAAAGATGCTGTTTCTCCTGTCCTGTTTTATATGAATTGCCAATCTATAAGAAATAAAATTGAAGCATTACAATTAATATCAGCTACACATACCGACTCGCCTATTGTTATTTGTATGACAGAAACACATCTACTTACTAAAGAATCCGACAATATTTTTGCTTGCCCCGAATTGCGAAGGTTTGATATTTTTCGCCAAGATCGGGATAGTATAAACCGAGGTGGAGGAGTGGCAATGCTTATTTCCCATGAATTATTTCCTGTTAGAGTCGAACTTGAAACCTCAGGGGAATGCCTGTTTGGATCTACATGCCTACAGGTCTCCTATTCGCATTGGAACTGTGTATATTCCATATATTAACGCTGATCAGAAATAGTTCTTCAATTTTCCTATTTTTTAACTTTTTAAAAACTAGCTAGTAAAAAAAAAAAAAAAAAAAAAAAAAAAAAAAAAAAAATGGCCGACGCCAAGGAATTTACAGATATCCAGCAGGAACTAATAGAACTTATCAGGGCTATCAAGCTGAAGAAAAGTGTTTCTGCCGAAGAAGAAAGAAACTTCGCCGATGGCTTGTCGAGGATGAATATGTTGTTTGTTACAACTATCGGCAAACTGTCGCAGAGTAACTCCGATCTAGCTAATTCCCGAATGGAAACTATCCATGCTAAGGACGAACTTCATAGACAAAGGACTTCTAAACCTACCTATAGTCAAGTCCTTACAACTGCCCCAGCAGCTGAAGTTCCAGTCGACAGAGTCAGAGATACATCCAATCCGGCCCAAACCCAAATAATCCATCCATCGCGTCGACAACGGTTTAACCCAACGAATACTGTAACCGCATGGGCATCAGTTACTAATCCTTCTCAGGAGACCCCCAGTAATCGCAACGTTAATTCAGCTTCCAACTCAACTGTAACTAGGGGAAGGAAGGCCGGCGGATCGCTGCGGGCGGCCCGTTCTCAGCATCAACCAGTAACAGCGCGGCCACCCAGAATGGCTCACATATACATCGGCCGAGTTGACCTCACAGCCTCAAAGGAGATGATATCGGATCTTCTGGAAGAGGAAGGAATCAGCTACGATCAAATCATCCCACTCCCAATCAGCGACGACGCATCCACCAAATCATTTCATTTAATCTGCAGTCAGGAGCACCGCACCGCTTTAATGAATCCTGAGATATGGGATGATGGGATACTAATAAAGAACTACCATCTCAGCAATCTGGAACGCGCCCAATTTGGCTACAGAAGTCGACCCTCACGCAATGTTCAACAATCTGCTGCAGTCGAGCAAAATGATTGACGGCAACTCCCTATCGGCTTATGCAATGTAGAAGCTACGGGTTCATCCCCCCTTACCGAAGTTTCCGATGTGCGTGCAATGTACCTCAGACTCCGAACAAACACCGATGCGATCACTAAAACTCGCGCTTTGGAATGTAGAAGGGTTGAATTATGTTCATGAAACACTAAGTAATCGGGAAGTAGTTGGGGAGGCAGACCTACTTTTGTTAACTGAGACATTTTATTGCAAAAAAGAGTTTTCATTCCCTGGATTTTACTCTTACGTGCAACCTGCTCGGAATTCAGGAAGGGGCCGACCTCAGGGCGGACTAGTAATCCTTGCTAAACCTGAACTCTCTCCAAAAGAAATCGCCGTAACTGACAATTACTTAGTTCTTAGAACGAATGCTGCATACATACTAGCTTTTTACTTTAACCCTGAGACAAGTATAGAGGATATTCTGCTTTCTATCAGCGAGGCGCTTACCTTCACTAATCCTGAAGTACCGATTATACTTGGAGGTGATTTTAATTGTCGAATCGACGATAGAGCAACTGGAACCCGCGGAACTGACCTCAGGACCAACCTGCAAATCCTGGGATTTACGGTGCAAAACAAATCTTCAGAGTGTACTTACTATTCTCCACAAGGAACGAGCACCATCGATCTCTATTACACACGCATCCCCTCAGACATTGAGGTGCGTGCGTCGTCTGTAACTATTAGATTACACCCAATTCGTAAACACCAACGGGTTGATTTACATATTGTTATAGCCTTTAACAACGAGTATATTGATAAACCAGCTCCTCAACTATCACGAAAGTTAAACACTAATATCCTAGAAGAAGAACTCCGAAAAAATGATATCATTTCCTATCTGCTCGAAGGTGAAATAGATACAGCGGTTGATAATATCAACAACACAATCTCAGCAGCTTCACAGAAGCACCATAAATCCCGCTCTCATCATCAACCCTGGTACGATGACGAGTGCAAGTCGAAGAAACGTGAACTCATGTCAATCCTGCATGAACAGCGTGTCTACTCCAATAATGTTACAAGTTATTGGTCTCTTCAGAAAGAATATAAGTGTCTTATCAAAGTTAAAATGTTAGCACATAAAGAAGAGCTTCTACTAAACAGACTCCGCCAATCCGAGATAACCCCTTGGTCATTGTGGAAAGATGCAAGGGTCGCAACTGTAGCTCCAATAGATCTGAAAATTCTAGAACAGCATTTTGAAACTCTTATCGGCCAAAACGAAACATCACCAGAATCACCACCAAATCAACCATTTTTCACACCGGTACCAGGTGAAAACGAATCGGACGATTGGTATAATCAGCCGTTCGGTGAAACAGAGGTGAACAACGCCATCAACAGAACAGCAAATGGGAAAGCTTGCGGCACAGATGGTCTGTTCTATGAACATTTCAAGCAAGTGATACCTTACATGATCACCATCCTAGTGTTATTGTTCAACACATGTCTGAATGTGAGTTACATTCCCCAGATTTGGAAGACCAGCATTATAAAAATATTATATAAAGGCAAGGGTAGCTACAGTGACCCTGGAAACTATAGGGGGGTGTGTAAAAGCTTTTGTGGGATAACTGATTCGTTTGCCTTGCTGGCCAGTTCCCCCCCGGTCGCTAGAATACTCTAAAAGGGATCTATAGCTAAAATAGTGCAAGCTACCAGCTTATTGGCTGATGTGCTGTACGAAGGTATCTGGGCTCCGTTTAATCGGCCAACCAGCTTAGGGAGGTTGCCTCAGCCCTGCTGTCCGTATCGGCCAATAGAATTTGAGTGGGCGTTGATTTTGACCTATCCCAGAGCTACTGAACTGAATTTCCTATCTCTATGCTCATCCTCTGTGTTGGACGGGAGCTTCGGGGAATAAGGGTAGTTAGTATCCTCGTATAGTCATGTAGTCATATGATTCTTCATATGATTCTGTTGTTGTGTTCCCATTTTTCGCCAGACCACCGGCTTTTGGGAAGAACTCTAGTAAAACTGCTTAAATTATCGAAAGTATAACTGTTATTCAATCAATCAACTAATCCTACCCGACCTATCTAACTAACTCACTGGTAATCATATTATTCTTCCGAACTTTACTTATTAATTATATTGTTTGTACTGTTATTTACCGTCAGTTATTAATTGTATCTATTTGTTGATGAATTATTGCCCTTTGGAGAATACGGATAAATCACCCAAAATTCCCAATTTTCTTGATACACTACAGGTTAGAGAGACAGGCTATATATAACAATTGCGATTTATATCAATGTGGTGTGTATTGAATCTAATGTTATTTAGCAGACCCTACATGAGTCAATTGCTGCTCTCTTTATGTGTGATCAAATTTACTGACGGTCGGCAGAATAGTGTGCATGATTGTGATTGGTAACAAAGCATTTCCTAAAGAATGCGCCTTATACTTTAATCATAAGCAGTATCGTTGCGTTTAGTATAAGTCCTAGTTCTGTTTAAATAGATAGAGCGCCACGTCCTAAAGGAACTGTTAATATTTCCCGAAAGCCAATAATATCTGTCAGAAATTAATTATTAACGATCTATCGAATAATACAGTAGGTTTACACTGCAACCTTACACTGCAATAATAAAATTTAAGCATCCGAATTCAGCCTCCCGGGCGTAGCCATCGGGTGAATGATCGCGCATGGGCTGGCTTCGGCTAATGTTTTGTTTATTAGCATAAAATATTGTCGTATGCTAAAGGTGTTTTAATTAACTAAAAGACATATAAATTTTGGCAGGTTAAACTGCTAAAGGTCTTCAAAAGCGCGAACAATAACAGTTATCGATCTTATTGCAGTAAGCAATAAGGTTGCAAAATACCGTAGGGACCGGTAAATCTGAACCGGTACTTCTGTAGGTCAGTAGGCCCAACTGCCAGAACCGGTACTGCTGTAGGTCCGTAGGTCCAACTGCCAGAACCGGTACTTCTGTAGGTCTGTAGGCTCAACTGTCCTAACCGGTACTGCTGTATCAGTACATTAGTATTATTCGAATTTGATTAGTGTATACCGGTAGGTCTTAGTACTTAATCAGGGACTGCAGCCCTGAATTTTTATTGAGATTCTACTTATTTCTGTCGGTTTTATTTACTAGTAGGCTAATATTGAGCAGAAGGCGTGTGACCCTGCTCAGATTGTTCAGATAATTGTAGGCTGAGCTGCTGTCTGACTGTTGTTGGGTTTGGAGAGATTACGGCGTGTGTAGAGTTTGTCTGATAAAGTGCCGTTAGTAAGTTGGGGCAGCCATATGCTGTAAGGTCAATCCCCTCTTAAAGAATAAGTCGTACTACCGTGTTAGAACGCATACTAACTAACTATTTCAGAATCTGCATATACTGTAGTTTATTTAGGCTTGATCGTAGTCTGCCAGCGTTTTAGCCTGTGTTTGTTTGTGTGGTCTGTTCAGGTACCGTAATAGTTATTACTCAAATATTTTGTAGGCTGGATTGTTGTCTAGCTATTCTTAGGCCTGAAGAGATTGCTGTGTGTGTGGAGTTTGTCTGATAAAGTGCGGTTAGTAAGTTGGGGCAGCCATATGCTGTAAGGTCAATCCCCTCTTAAAGAATAAGTCGTACTACCGTGTTAGAACGCATACTAACTAACCATTTCAGAATCTACACGTACGGTAGTTTATTTAGGCTTGGTGGTAGTCTGCCAGCGTTTGGTTTGTATTTTGTTTGAGTATTCTGTACGGGTAGCGTAATATTTATTATTCAGAGTTTATGCGATTATTCGCAACATTCATGTCCCCAAGTTTATTCCTACAGTAATTGTGCTTGTTATACATACCGTTATAGTTAAATTAACCCCGGTACTACACGGGCTGCTTGGCGTAGGACAAGACTGGTGACTTTGTGCTCTGGTCACTCCAGCAGATGCCGTGGTTCTTTTAACTGTTCAAGTATATTTAACTACTGATTATTTGTTGTACCGGTACTTGTACCTAATTTAGGGTTTAGCGTACAGTGCTTCCGAGAGTAATTAGTGTGTAGGCAGTATATTTGTGTTGTAAAGTGGTTGATAGGCACATTCGTTAGCTCTATTAACTTCCAGGTAGGAACACTCCGTGATACATAACGTAGTACCTATAGCGATACGGTTATAGGTCGTCAGGCGGTGGTATTTTCCTATCTGGACAGTGCAATATATTTACTACTACTTATTATTTCAAATACCGTAGTACCCTGTCCGTTGTAATAACCAGAATTCTAACCCTTTGTTAGGCTGGTTTGTAGACTTCCTGTAAAATTACCCTAAAAATTTCGTACGTAATATTTTTGTTGTGTTTAATTAGAGAATTAATCTCACCCATATCGTAAGTAATTTGTAGTATTAAGTAACTTAGGTAAATTAGAATTATCAGTTTTAGTGTCTCAATAAGTAACACTCACTGAGAGCGCACAGCTTCTGTGTAGTGACCCCCAGAAATAATAACATTTATTTCAAATATTGACAAAACCCATTTTAAACGGGTATATAAATATTATAAATCAACTCAAACGATTTATAAATAGTAGGCCTGTCATACAACAACTAGGTCTCAATATCAGTTGGACTACTGCTTAAATAACGGTAATAAAGTAAGTTAAAGTAACCAAGTAACCCTAAAATATTCAGAAATTCAATTATTCTAAAAATAATTGACATACCGGTACTTACCATAGGCTTATTATATTTATTTCTATAAATTTGAGCTGAAATCATACCGGTATTCTGTAATTAATTCTAGTACATAATTATACTTATATATACTATAAGTGTAAGCTGTATACCGGTATTCACGATAGGCCTATTATATATTTATATATATTTGTGCTAAAATTATATACCGGTACTCTGTGACAAATCTAGTCTGTAATAATACTTATATATATTATAAGCATACCGGTATTCTAATATATTGTATATATATCACGTTACACTGAGTAACGGTATCGGTAATAAATCGCTAGGCTTGCGGTCATACTGAATTACCAGACTTGCTTTAACTGAAACTATAGTAGTAGACATTCAACTGTATAGCTAAACATGTCTGACACTCAGCAAAACCTGTCAGACAGTCTGATCGATACAACTATCTGTGACTCAGATAGGAGTGTGGAGCGATTAAGAAAGGAGTTCAGCTCACCTCCTACTGCAAAAAAGGTCATCCCTCCAGTAGTATCAGACCCTAGGCTGATCCACCATAGGTCCATTATAGGCACTCGGGCACAGGTCAAACGGAACCAAGAGGCAGTTGTCCTATCGCAGCAACATCTTGGTCAAGAACCTACTTCCCAGCGACCCGATAGCTCCAGTAGTTCGGATACTGTAGAGCTGACCCCCGAACGCGGAGTGCAGATGGCTGCTACAGTCTACTCGGACCCCCTTCTCACCCTTCCTGCTGCAGTGCTAACTACTATATTCATTGCGGTGGAGGAACATCAAGCCGACTGGGCGAGAAATAAGCGAGCGACCCAAGATAATTATGCGGGATACGCCAGGGAAGAATTGATGCATATTGTCGAGTCACAATGGAACTTTCCCGGACTCGGACTCCCGTTGGATCTGTCCGAGGCTACTTGGGAAGATATACACAGGATGGGAGTGGCTAAAGATACAATGGATCCAGCTGTTTGGAAGAGGTCGGCAGCAGGATATGTGCAGGGATTCTTCGGCTCCTTGGAGCGATTGGAAGAACAACTGTTTCGACAACCTCAAGGACCTCAAGAGCAGGAAGAGCTGCTATACCAAGTACGCGAAAGAACCCTACGCATTCGACTAATCCTCTCAGCCTTTGAGGAAACTTCCAAAAGAAGACAGGACACGTCGCTGCAGGTTGCTGTCAAAACTTGGTTACATCGGGTAGATCTCAAAGTACAGGAAACGGCCCAGTGGAAATCCCAGCTGGCTGAGAGATCAACCTATAAAGAACAAACTGATGTCACCCTTTCTCAAGCGGAAAGCGAAGAGACCGCCGAGAAACCGCGAACTAGAGACGCTATCGACATTTATTTGTCCGACTATCAGCGATTCCTAGGAGACGAAGAGTTGAGGAGACGGCTGTCTGGACTTTCCCCTAATAGTGAAGGAACCAAGCTTGTGTTGGACTCAATCGATGCCGAAATGTTAGCTGCAAACCAAGCTGAATGTGATGAAAAACTCCGCCTCACTAGAGTCCGAGAAGAACAAGTAAAGAAAGAACGGATAGAGAAAAGAAAGGTGGCAGCAGCAGCGGCGGCAGAAGTAGAAGCCGAAAGAAAGGCGGCAGAAGCAGAAGCCGACAGAAAGTCGGCAGAAGCAGAAGCCGAAAGAAAGGCGGCAGAGGCAGAAGCAGAAGCCGAAAGAAAGTCGGCAGAAGCAGAAGCCGAAAGAAAGGCGGCAGAGGCAGAAGCAGAAGCCGAAAGAAAGTCGGCAGAAGCAGAAGCCGATAGAAAGGCGGCAGAAGCAGAAGCAGAAAGAAAAGCAGCAGTGGCAGAAGCAGAACGTAGAGCTTCTGAGGAGACTATCCAATTGGAGTTGGAAAATCTGCAAGAAACGCAAGACAGTATAAATAAACAGTTTACTGCTAATCAAATGCAGATGATGAGAAAATCTACTCCCAAGCGCCAGGGATACACATCCTCGGAGGAAGGCGAGACTACCGATCCTGAAGGCGGAGGAAATAGATCTCATCTAAGTAGGCGTAGAAAAACATCTTACCGTCGCAAATTGCCTGATTTGCCCCCAGCTGTTAGAAGACAGCTAGCTAGCACAGACTTGAGTAGTATAGAACCTACAGCCCAAAGTATTAAGGTCCAAAGACTCTCTACAATAGTTGATGAGCCTGAGATAATTAGGCCTGTCGTTCCCAAAGTCACTTCTGTGTTAGAGACCCCTGTACTTCCAGAGCTTAACTCTAAATTCCCTTTACATAGTACTACACTGCCTGTACCCGGTGGAACAGTCCAAGAGAATATCCCTGTCCAGATAGCAGAGAGAGAAATCAAAAATTTGTCTCCCGTCGTCCCGCGTCAGCCCGCTACTATGTTGGCGACTCCCGCTTCGGCGGTTGAGTGGGTGGAAGAGGGACGGCGGGGGATGAATCTCCTGCTAGGACAGATGCAGGAGACTGTCCACCAACTTAAGGGAACAGTGAGGGAAGGTAGAGCAGAGTTGCAAGAAGTGCAGCAAAGTATCGCGCTAGAACGCGACAAATTAGTCAATATACAAAAGGGCATACCAATACCCCCTGTAACATTGTGTCAACCTGTTAGGTCTGAAGTATTACATGCGCAAGGTGTGGAGCCTACACGCATCTATACTGCTAGTGAAGTTGAAACTCCTATAGCAAACCCTATTAAGGGTGATTATAGACCTGTTATTAATGATATTCCCTATAGACCTGATAATGATCCGAGAAATTTATATACCGATAATTCGATATTAAATAACACGATGGCCCAAGAAAGCTTTACGCGTCAGATGGCTAGAACAGAAGCCCGCCAAGCGGTCAAAGTGGGAGAGATCGTCAAATTCAATGGAGATGAGATGAAATGGTTACCTTTCAACTAATATTACAAAGATAGTATACAGAACTCTGTACTATCTAACGGAGAGAAACTTAGATTCCTCATCAAGTGCTTGGAAGGACCTCCCAAGTTAATGGCGTTAAAGTTTATTGGACATCCAGATGGATTAAGACAAGTTTGGGATACATTAAACATCAGGTATGGTAACAAGGATAACATAGCTAAGTATTTGTATGCAAAATTAGTAGCCCCCCGACACTTCCTTAGTAGCGGGATTATAGAGTTTTCCGATGAAATTCAAGAGATCTGTAGACAACTGGACTGGTTAGGTAAGTCGCATGAATATCAGAGTTCCATGGTTATTGGAGCTGTAGTCTCTACTTTACCAAAGGGTGGAGTATGTACACGCTGGGACAAGAAAGTGTTGTACATGAATGAACAACAACGACGAAGTCCTACCATGGCTGATCTCATGTCTTTCTTAGATGGTGAAGTCAAACTACAACTCATCAAGCAGTCCAGAGAGAAAACATCGGAAAATAAGGTAAGTGAGAAACCCACTTCTAGGAGAAGAGTAACACCGGTGTGTTACACTGACGACGGCGAAAGCCAAGCTTCCCAAGAAGAGGACAGCGGGAAAGACACAGACCGATCTTACTATGTTGACAAAACCTCAAAGGACGTAAGTAAATACAAGGCTCGAAACAACGATAGGAGAGAACAGGTTGCCAAGACCCCTCCTCAGTCTCCTAACAGAATGCACCGAAGAAAACCCGAAGAAAAAATGAGAGTGCATCAAGTTACCCAAGGTAAAGTGAGTAACATAAAACCTAACTGTGCGCTGTGCGACGGGACCCACCGTTTGAGTGCGTGTGCTGAATTTCTAAAGAAATCCCTTGTAGACAGACGTACAGTCGTGTGGGACAAGCGGTTATGCTATAATTGCCTCAGACCAGGACATCAACGGCGAACCTGTTACTCAGACATAAAGTGTGCAAAGTGTGGCGCGAAACATCACATCTTGTTACACAGTGAGTTTGAACGAGACAAACAGAGTCAGGTAAGTGAGCCCGAACTACATGTCCAATTTAGTGACGTAAATGACACTGATCAAGAGTCTGAGATGGAAGGATTCTATACTGACGAATTCTCCAACGCCAATGAATCCTGTTATCTAATAAACA
>JAUCBJ010007716.1:0-18258 GCA_032718475.1 Nemertoderma westbladi
ATCCCACGTGGGTTTTTGGTTTGTAAGACAATACTGTGAGTATCAGGGAGAGCATCCCACGTGGGTTTTTGGTTTGTAAGACAATACTGTGAGTATCAGGGAGAGAATCCCACGTGGGTTTTTGTTTGTAAGACAATACTGTGAGTATCAGGGAGAGCATCCCACGTGGGTTTTTGGTTTGTAAGACAATACTGTGAGTATCAGGGAGAGCATCCCACGTGGGTTTTTGTTTGTAAGACAATACTGTGAGTATCAGGGGGAGCATCCCACGTGGGTTTTTGTTTGTAAGACAATACTGTGAGTATCAGGGAGAGAATCCCACGTGGGTTTTTGTTTGTAAGACAATACTGTGAGTATCAGGGAGAGCATCCCACGTGGGTTTTTGGTTTGTAAGACAATACTGTGAGTATCAGGGAGAGCATCCCACGTGGGTTTTTGTTTTGTAAGACAATACTGTGAGTATCAGGGAGAGCATCCCACGATGGGTTTTTGGTTTGTAAGACAATACTGTGAGTATCAGGGAGAGCATCCCACGTGGGTTTTTGTTTTGTAAGACAATACTGTGAGTATCAGGGAGAGCATCCCACGTGGGTTTTTGGTTTGTAAGACAATACTGTGAGTATCAGGGAGAGCATCCCACGTGGGTTTTTGTTTGTAAGATAATACTGTGAGTATCAGGGAGAGCATCCCACGTGGGTTTTTGGTTTGTAAGACAATACTGTGAGTATCATGGAGAGCATCCCACATGGGTTTTTGGTTTGTAAGACAATACTGTGAGTATCAGGGAGAGCATCCCACGTGGGTTTTTGGTTTGTAAGACAATACTGTGAGTATCAGGGAGAGCATCCCACGTGGGTTTTTGTTTTGTAAGACAATACTGTGAGTATCAGGGAGAGCATCCCACGTGGGTTTTTGGTTTGTAAGACAATACTGTGAGTATCAGGGAGAGCATCCCACGTGGGTTTTTGTTTTGTAAGACAATACTGTGAGTATCAGGGAGAGCATCCCACGACGGGTTTTTGGTTTATTATTATTATTATTATATTCTTTATTTCATGCAATTGCACATAGTAAAATTAAGGTTTGTAAGACAATACTGTGAGTATCAGGGAGAGCATCCCACGTGGGTTTTTGTTTTCATCAGTAGGTCAGGTCAGGTATTCTAGGTCATTGATCAAGAAAACTTGCCACCTCCATGCGGCATAAAGGAGGTGCCACCTGTAGCTGCATAGACCCACTTACTAGGGCAAATCTGGTCCTGTAACTAGGACCCCCTTCGTTCTGGGATAAGGACGCCCTTGGTCCTGGATTAAGGACCCATATACTTGGCTGCAGGGGTATATGGCCTGACCAGGCAGATGGTGATCTACCAATGGCTGGTCAGGAGTAGAGTGTTCTCATGTCCACTCTGAGAGCACTTCACTGCGACCTGCACCTGGCAGCAAGGGTACAGGGCATGACCCAGCAGATGAGCTGCAACAGCCAATGGTGGGTCATGTGCGCCAGAGTAGATATGGGTGATGGGCCTCATATCTGACTCCATTGCGACACCCACCCTGTGGAATGGCAAACCAGGGTGCGGTATTTGCCCCGAGAGCTGACTCGGCAAAAAAGCACCCCCCAACCCCCACTATGGATTACATTAGCAATGCGGAGGTCCGGCCACTAGAGGCCAGTGGAATTACCGGACACAATCGGCCTCACAGGCGTCAGTTAACTCCTGACCGGCTGCCTGTCTCACCCCCTACTGGAGAGAGAGCAGCCAACAATTCTTTGAGTCCCTTTCCTGATGACCTTTCTGGCCCAAACCCAGGGTCACCAGGGAGGCCAGATTGTGATGGGGAGAGGGATTCTGGAGTTGGAGGCTACTCTCATGTTCCACCCCGACCAACAAAGCCATTGGTGAATCTGAGGCAAGTTACTAGACTAGCCTCAGTAAACACCCTAACACTCGGGTCCCCAATGCGACAAGGTGAGCTGACTGCCTTGGCAGATAAGCTTTCTCTTAGCGCAGTTGGTGTTCAAGAGCACCGAATGCAGACTGGACAGACTGATGAGGTTCTGATTAAGGACATGGGGGGCGGTTGGCGACTCGCCCTCGCGTCAGCAGATGATAGTGGCAATGGTGGAATTGGTCTATTGATGAATCCAACTGCACATGCAGCATTGGACAAAATAGACCAAATCTCTAACCGCATCATCCGTTGCCACTTCTCATGTTCTGGAAGACTGGCTAAGAAGTTTCCTAAGGTGGTTCTGATTGTGTGCTATTCTCCAACTAGTGTTGCCCCTGTAGATGAGGTGGAAAATTTCTACCACAATCTACAAGCAGCTACTGATGGAGTGGATCAGCATGCATTCTTAACATTCCTGGGAGACTTTAATGCAAGTCTGCATCAATCACCTACATCGCCCTGGGTCTATAGCAATAGTGTTAACCGATATTCCGTCCATCTTCAGGATTTTATCTCTGGAAATGGATTGTTTTCGGCTGGAACCCAGTTCAAGAAGCGAACTGGAAAGCTATGGACTCATAGTGGACCCAGTGGTCACAAGTCCCAGATAGACCATATTCTGTTTCGTAGGAAATACAGGAGCTCTATACAAGACTGTAATGCATTTACACTTCGACCCTTCTCCAGTGATCACCGCCTTATTGTGGCCAAGGTAAGACTTAGTCTGCGTGCTAGCAGAACAACGAAATCTGCCTTGCCGCGGCATGACTGGTCCTCTCTGTTGCAACAGCCAAGTGTGAGATCCAGCTTCACACTACAGCTGAGCAACAGGTATGAGGCTCTTGCCTCTGAGGCGGCAGATCACTGTGAGGGCTATACTGCCTTTACAGAAGCAGTTAAGTTAGCAGCTGCAGAAACAGTTCCTGTATACCCTCGAAACAGGAAAAGGGCCCCCTGGACTGACAACAAAATTCAGAAGTGCCGAAATGACCTTCATAAGGCGCAGAAAGAGTCCCGACTCAAACAGACTACAGCGGCCAAGAATGCAGTTAAGGCTGCATCTAGGTCCCTGAACAGGCAGTACTCTGTTAATCTACAGGAGCTAATAAACCAACAGGTTGATGCCATCAATGATGCTGACGACAGCAGGCAATCATCCCAGGCATGGAAATCAATCAATCTGCTTACTGGGCGGAAAAGCCAACCAACCACCAAGGTTAAGGCTGAATCACCAGCCGATCGCCTCAATGGTTGGAAAGCCCACTTTGAAAAGCTCCTCAATAATGACAGGGTATTGCCTGATAACTTTATAGAAGTAAAAGTGTCTGAGTCTGTACTCCCAGATATTCCCATTGGCGATATCTCCTTTGCAGAAGTGAAGGCTGCTGCAAAGAGCATTAAGACCAATCGTGCCAGTGGAGTAGATGGTGTTCCCCCTGAGGTCTTTAAAATACCTGAATGTTTAAAGCTCATCTATCCCATCATAGTAGACATGTACCGAACAGCAAGAGTCCCACAAGAAATGAAAACAAATAAGTTGGTGCCAGTTCCCAAGAAGGGCAACCTAACACTCTATGGTTCTTTTCGGGGAATCTCATTGATCTCGATTGCTGCAAAGCTATACAATAGGATTCTATTAAATCGCATCAGGGATCCCATTGAGAGACTGCTCCGTGGAAATCAGAATGGGTTCCGTAAAGGTCGTGGGACCATGGAGCCCATTTTGGCACTTAGAAGGATAATTGAAGAATTATCAAAAAAGAAAGACAGGCATCTGGCTGTTATCTTTGTTGACTTCTTCAAGGCCTTTGATTCAGTCTCTCGCTCACGTATGTTCAGCATACTTTCATTATATGGGATTCCTGATGAAATTATTGCAGCAATCAGATCAGTATACGATGGTTCGACAACATTTGTGTCTACTGTTGACGGTGACACAGAACCATTTGAAGTGTTATGGGGCGTCCTCCAAGGAGACACACTTGCACCATTCTTGTTCATTATTGTGGTTGACTATGTTCTACGCATGTCCTTAGATCATCATAATGATGATGGGGTGATGATAACTCCACCTACTGGCTCCAGAAGTCGAGGAAATCCTGCCAAGTACCTAACTGATCTAGACTTTGCTGATGACTTAGGAGTACTCTCAGAATCATTAGAGGGAGCCCAACGGCTCCTCAGCTCATTAGAACATGCTGCTTCTAGTGTTGGTCTTTTTATTAACTCCAGAAAGACCAAAATTCTGACTGTTAACTTTGAAAGTCCTCAGCAAGTCTCTGGTCGGATGAGCATAAGCTCAAAGGATGGTATGCTTGAGCATGTGGACGACTTCTGTTACCTGGGATCATGGATCCGGAAGTCAGGTGAGGACCTTCGAATACGTAAGGGAAAGGCATGGACAGCTTTGAATAGGCTTTCCAGGATTTGGAAATCACCGAGAATTAATCGGAAACTTAAGGTCCGATTATTTAGAGCAGCAGTAGTTCCAGTACTCCTCTACGGGAGTCCATGCTGGGCTCTAACTGCTGAGGACACCAAATCTCTGGATGGCACATTCACAAGAATGCTACGCCGGGTTCATTGTGTCAAGTACAATGCACACATCTCCAACCAGACACTATATAACATTGGAGGTGTCTCATTGGTTCCCCCAAGCTTGACACTAGAACAAAATCGCCTCCGCTTTGCAGGACATTGCTTTCGCCGTGAGGACCAGCCAGTGCATAATCTTGTACTTTGGCAGCCTCATGGAGTGAATAAGCATGGTGGACAGCCCATGACTTTCTTGAGACGCATCTTAAAGGACACTGGCCTTAAAGATGCGGATGATCTAGCAAATGTCATGGGTGATAGGGAGTTGTGGCGGTGCAATTTTGTTGACAAGCCGGCACAGCATTCTTAAAAATGCAGCTGCAATGCAGCATGCCGATCCTAGTAGTAGTAGTAGTTTTGTTTTGTAAGACAATACTGTGAGTATCAGGGAGAGCATCCCACGTGGGTTTTTGGTTTGTAAGACAATACTGTGAGTATCAGGGAGAGCATCCCACGTGGGTTTTTGTTTGTAAGACAATACTGTGAGTATCAGGGAGAGCATCCCACGTGGGTTTTTGGTTTGTAAGACAATACTGTGAGTATCATGGAGAGCATCCCACATGGGTTTTTGGTTTGTAAGACAATACTGTGAGTATCAGGGAGAGCATCCCACGTGGGTTTTTGGTTTGTAAGACAATACTGTGAGTATCAGGGAGAGCATCCCACGTGGGTTTTTGTTTGTAAGACAATACTGTGAGTATCAGGGAGAGCATCCCATGTGGGTTTTTTGTTTGTAAGACAATACTGTGAGTATCAGGGAGAGCATCCCATGTGGGTTTTTGTTTGTAAGACAATACTGTGAGTATCAGGGAGAGCATCCCATGTGGGTTTTTGGTTTGTAAGACAATACTGTGAGTATCAGGGAGAGCATCCCATGTGGGTTTTTGTTTGTAAGACAATACTGTGAGTATCAGGGAGAGCATCCCATGTGGGTTTTTGGTTTGTAAGACAATACTGTGAGTATCAGGGAGAGCATCCCACGTGGGTTTTTGGTTTGTAAGACAATACTGTGAGTATCAGGGAGAGCATCCCACGTGGGTTTTTGGTTTGTAAGACAATACTGTGAGTATCAGGGAGAGCATCCCATGTGGGTTTTTGTTTGTAAGACAATACTGTGAGTATCAGGGAGAGCATCCCACGTGGGTTTTTGGTTTGTAAGACAATACTGTGAGTATCAGGGAGAGCATCCCACGTGGGTTTTTTGTTTGTAAGACAATACTGTGAGTATCAGGGAGAGCATCCCATGTGGGTTTTTGTTTGTAAGACAATACTGTGAGTATCAGGGAGAGCATCCCATGTGGGTTTTTGGTTTGTAAGACAATACTGTGAGTATCAGGGAGAGCATCCCACGTGGGTTTTTGGTTTGTAAGACAGTACTGTGAGTATCAGGGAGAGCATCCCACGTGGGTTTTTGGTTTGTAAGACAATACTGTGAGTATCAGGGAGAGCATCCCACGTGGGTTTTTGGTTTGTAAGACAATACTGTGAGTATCATGGAGAGCATCCCACGTGGGTTTTTGGTTTGTAAGACAATACTGTGAGTATCATGGAGAGCATCCCACATGGGTTTTTGGTTTGTAAGACAATACTGTGAGTATCAGGGAGAGCATCCCACGTGGGTTTTTGGTTTGTAAGACAATACTGTGAGTATCATGGAGAGCATCCCACATGGGTTTTTGGTTTGTAAGACAATACTGTGAGTATCAGGGAGAGCATCCCACGTGGGTTTTTGGTTTGTAAGACAATACTGTGAGTATCAGGGAGAGCATCCCACGTGGGTTTTTGGTTTGTAAGACAATACTGTAAGTATCAGGGAGAGCATCCCACGTGGGTTTTTGGTTTGTAAGACAATACTGTGAGTATCATGGAGAGCATCCCACATGGGTTTTTGGTTTGTAAGACAATACTGTGAGTATCAGGGAGAGTAATTTAGTAGATAATTAAAGTAGTAAAGTAGTAAAGTAGTAGTAATTTAATTTAGTAGACTCTCTACTTAACTCTCTACTTAACTCTCTAATTAACTCTCTACTTAACTCTCTACTTAACTCTCTAATTAACTCTCTACTTAACTCTCTTACTCTAAGTCTCTACACCATACGTCTCGGGTTTCGCTAAGAAATAGTTGGTATATATTATATTAGTAATTAAAACTAAGGGGTAGGGTTAATTGGAACAAAGTTCGCATCCTATTGGAACAAAGTTCGCAACTATTGGAACAAAGTTCGCAACTATTGGAAATAGTTCGTAAATATTGGAACAAAGTTCGCAACCCATTGGAACAAAGTTCGCAACCCATTGGAACAAAGTTCGCAACTATTGGAACAAAGTTCGCAACTATTGGAACAAAGTTCGCAACTATTGGAACAAAGTTCGCAACTATTGGATCAAAGTTCGCAACTATTGGAACCAAGTTCGTAACTATTGGAACAAAGTCCTCAACTATTGGAACAAAGTTCGTAACTATTGGAACAAAGTTCGTAACTATTGGAATAAAGTTCGCAACTTATTGGAACAAAGTTCGCAACTTATTGGAACAAAGTTCGCAACTATTGGATCAAAGTTCGCAAATATTGGAACAAAGTTCGCTAAAGTTGGTTTTGGAACAAAGTACCGTACACGATATATACACACCCAGTCACTATTATTACAATGGAAACATCCTCGGTTTCAAGTTATAAAGTGGCTATACATTCCTTCATGTTCAGCCACACCCAGTTAGGACGAAGCAATACTAACAGTAGATATACTAACGGCTTAGTACCACACTGGGGGACACCGGGATATTGGATAATATGCGAAGGTAAGTCCTTCAATTTACCGCTATTTGTGCGAGTGGTAAATTAGGTAAATAACAAAAAATAGTGTCATAAGAGTTTATTAGATTAGGGCGTTTAAAAAAGTATAATTTTACGGCTATCTGCGGTTACCGTATATAGGAGAGGTAGGGGAGGTGGGGGGGGGGGGGGGGGGGGGGGGGGGTGGCGTCCATTCCGATAAAAAGAGTTTTGTTTCATTCGAGTGAATACGGTATATTTTAATTATTCAGTATGTCAACAATGCAATCCAATGCCTACCTTTACGCGATTTAATTATATTGAAATATAAGTGATTTATGAAGACGAAGGTGTTTAGTATAATAGCGGCATTCTTTGTAACCGGTGCGCAATACCCACCTTACATTATACAACGCCTGATTAGAGCAGCAGGAAGCTGGTTGTGACAGTGACCAGTTCCCGTGAGACATTTTTTCTGTTAAATTATTACATAGATGAAAGGAATAATAATGACGGCCAATGTAGCTGGGCTTCCAACGAACATGGGGGCGCTGCTTGAGGGAAGAAATACGGTAATAGGAAACCTATTACCGTTAGCGATACAGGAACCAGCAGTCCAAGGCGAAACCTTGACCACTTATGCCAGTGAAGAAGATTGGCTTATATTGGTAGGGTGTTACTTAGAATTACATACCATATATTAAAAATATATGTAGAAAATATTTTTATGTCGCCAAAGAGGCATTTTTGTAATTTTTTATCCCCTTTTTCAGGTTCTTTTGCTCTCCTCTTTCCTCTTCATTTTATCCATTTCCATTTATTTTATATCATGAAATTAAATTCCAGAAATGATGTTCACAACCACGATATTCCACAGTAAACCCTTTCACTCTGCATCCTAAAGGAATGCCTGTTCACAACCACGATATTCCACAGTAAACCCTTTCACTCTGCATCCTATAGGAATGCCTGTTCACCACCATGGGTGATCTTCCACAGTAAACCCTTCCACTCTGTCTCCCAAATGAATGCCTGTTCACCACCATGGGTGATCTTCCACAGGAAACCATTCCACTCTGTCTCCTAAATGAATGCCTGTTCACCGCCATGGCTGATCTTCCACAGGAAACCATTCCACTCTGTCTCCTAAAGGAATGCCTGTTCACCGCCATGGCTGATCTTCCACAGTAAACCCTTCCACTCTGTCTCCTAAAGGAATGCCTGTTCATAACCACGGGTGATCTTCCACAGTAAACCCTTCCACTCTGTCTCCCAAAGGAATGCCTGTTCACCGCCATGGCTGATCTTCCACAGTAAACCCTTCCACTCTGTCTCCTAAAGCTGTTCATAACCACGGGTGATCTTCCACAGTAAACCCTTCCACTCTGTCTCCCAAAGGAATGCCTGTTCACCGCCACGGGTGATCTTCCACAGTAAACCCTTCCACTCTGTCTCCCAAATGAATGCCTGTTCATAACCACGGGTGATCTTCCACAGTAAACCCTTCCACTCTGTCTCCCAAAGGAATGCCTGTTCACCGCCATGGCTGATCTTCCACAGTAAACCCTTCCACTCTGTCTCCTAAAGGAATGCCTGTTCACCGCCATGGCTGATCTTCCACAGTAAACCCTTCCACTCTGTCTCCTAAAGGAATGCCTGTTCATAACCACGGGTGATCTTCCACAGTAAACCCTTCCACTCTGTCTCCCAAAGGAATGCCTGTTCACAACCATGGGTAATCTTTAACTGTAAACCCTTCCACTCTGTCTCCCAAAGGAATGCCTGTTCACCGCCATGGCTGATCTTCCACAGTAAACCCTTCCACTCTGTCTCCTAAAGGAATGCCTGTTCATAACCACGGGTGATCTTCCACAGTAAACCCTTCCACTCTGTCTCCCAAAGGAATGCCTGTTCACAACCATGGGTAATCTTTAACTGTAAACTTTTCCATTCTGTTTCCCAAAGGAATACCTGTTCACATCCATGGGTAATCTTTCACAGTACACCCTTCCACTCTGTTTCCTAAAGAAATGCCTGTTCACAGCCATGGGTGGGTATTGGGTAATCTTTCACATTAAACCCTTCCACTCTGTTTCCTAAAGGAATGCTTGTTCACCACCATAGGTGATCTTCCCCAGTAAATCCTTCCAATGGTTTCCATTTATCGACCAATTAAGGGTAAAAACCTGTGTAGAGCTAGTCCGTAGCATTTAAAGCACCGTGCCCAAACAGTTCTGCGACGTCCAGGGATATCACCTGGGGCCTCCTGAATGAAATCCCAGATTGTTACCAGTAGACAATGCGGCTGTTTAGTCTATGAATTGAATATGAATATTTCTAATTGTACGCCTCCTCTAAAATAAACTATGTAGCCTGTAATGACAGGGGCGATAAACGACTTAGGGTGATAAAGACTCGGGGGCGATAAAGACCAAGGGGCGATAAGTTCCAAACAAAAATGCAATTTATACGGGCGATAAAGTTCCAGGGGCAATAAGGTCCTGCCTGCTTCGATTCGGGGGGGGGGGGGGGGGGGGGAGACTTTCAACGCAATAAAAATGCATTCCTCTCCTTGGGAAATTCGACGCAAAGAACAACGGATTATTCCCAAAAATAAAACTGTAACCTGCTCCTTTCCCTAAATGGAGAATTTAACATTGTGGTAACCCAGAAAGTCTGGATAAGTGACCCAGAAAGTCTGGAGAAGTGTCCCATAATTTAAAAATTCATTTGCAATAATTAATTCCATTTATAAATAATAAATATTATTTGACAACGGAAACATTGCAACTTTAGGAACGTACTGTAAGGTAAGACTGAATCTATAGAACCTGCAAAATCTCACCCTCCAAAAAGATATAAATATGACGTGTGCAAAATATTATTCAATTTGAAGCTTCCGAGGTTGCTCACGACAACCAAAAGTCAACACTCTAATCGACGAGAGCTGGAAAAAACGCTGTTTTGGGGAAAACACACTTCTACCTATAGATACCTACCGATGGGGGCTTAATTAAAATGCTCATTCAGAAGCGCATTCACGATTTAGTGTGGGTATAAACAGAGTACCGGTGCCTAGTATAATGGCTCTCGATTATTTGAAGAAAATGCTTTCCTTGACATAAGAGTATCACTTCACCTCAAAACGATATAAGGATTTCACAAAAAAATATTAATTGCCTCACCGAATCAAGAGTAGGCTCAGTTTAACTGCAAAGATCGATTTAATGGGATTGGGAAACCTTAAAACAAGAGTAAAGTGATTCGATCTTGGGTTAACTGTGACAAATATATTGTAGCGAACTGGAACAATAAACAAATTTGTATCTACAAATAATAAATTAATAAATACAAATTATCGAACAGCGTACAGAATATTGTATATATAATGTTTATAACAATTATAAACCACCCACACATTATTTGCCATTTGCACTAAAAATTATTCTTCTAAAATTGTTGTCATAATATATATAAAGAGCAAATTAACGAACGTAATAATTGGTACGGATCTCGAATATTATAATACATCCATCCCGTACTACAAAAATGGTAGTTGTGTGGATAAATACTTATTTTTTATGTATATAAGTATAAACTTGTATTTTTTATTTCAGTAATTTTGGCTATAACCACCAATATCCTATCAAACACTAAAATAGTTTAAAATTAAAAATAAAATTTGCAGCGCATGACGTGGTATGACAGACTAATGGATGATCTAACAAATACAATAATTAATGCTTTCTATAATTATACCAATATACCAAAAATGACCAGTAATATATATATAGAGGCATTTTTATAGACATACTGTATATACATATATATACATACTGTATATACATATATATACATACTGTATATACATTAATATATATATATATACATACTGTATATACATACTATATATTAAAGATAGTGGGGGATAACTTGACTCAAATCCCACCTCTGAACCAAAACAATAAATGAAAGTCAATAAAACAGGCAGGTTGAAGTTTTACTTTGGGAGTAATGAGAAATATTTCACTATTATAATAGGATAATAGGCCCATAAGCAACCATCGACATTGTGTTGAACTTGTGTTTCAAATTTCGTGAAACATAATAATGATATGTATAAAAATATGGAGTGGGAGTTATCAGAAAATGGCATTATATTACGGGTCATGGTGTGGTGTAGATTATATTACGGGTCATGGTGTGGTGTAGATATATTACGGATCATGGTGTGGTGTAGATTATATTACGGGTCATGGTGTGGTGTATATTACGGGTCATGGTGTGGTGTAGATTATATTACGGGTCATGGTGTGGTGTATATTACGGGTCATGGTGTGGTGTATATTACGGGTCATGGTGTGGTGTATATTACGGGTCATGGTGTGGTGTAGATATATTACGGGTCATGGTGTGGTGTATATTATATTACGGGTCATGGTGTGGTGTAGATTATATTACGGGTCATGGTGTGGTGTAGATATATTACGGCTCATGGTGTGGTGTATATTACGGGTCATGGTGTGGTGTATATTACGGGTCATGGTGTGGTGTAGATTATATTACGGGTCATGGTGTGGTGTATATTACGGGTCATGGTGTGGTGTAGATTATATTACGGGTCATGGTGTGGTGTATATTACGGGTCATGGTGTGGTGTATATTACGGGTCATGGTGTGGTGTAGATATATTACGGGTCATGGTGTGGTGTATATTATATTACGGGTCATGGTGTGGTGTAGATTATATTACGGGTCATGGTGTGGTGTATATTACGGGTCATGGTGTGGTGTATATTACGGATCATGGTGTGGTGTATATTACGGGTCATGGTGTGGTGTATATTACGGGTCATGGTGTGGTGTAGATATATTACGGGTCATGGTGTGGTGTATATTATATTACGGGTCATGGTGTGGTGTAGATTATATTACGGGTCATGGTGTGGTGTATATTACGGGTCATGGTGTGGTGTATATTACGGATCATGGTGTGGTGTATATTACGGGTCATGGTGTGGTGTATATTACGGGTCATGGTGTGGTGTATATTACGGATCATGGTGTGGTGTATATTACGGGTCATGGTGTGGTGTATATTACGGGTCATGGTGTGGTGTATATTACGGGTCATGGTGTGGTGTAGATTATATTACGGGTCATGGTGTGGTGTAGATTACGGGTCATGGCGTGGTGTAGATTGTCTTTTATTTCCTAAAAATAGAATTTTGCCATTATATAAGTGGGAAATTAATCAATAAGCAATGCCCAAGAAATCTGAAAGAAATTTTACGAAATAAATTGCATTAGTCACTTATATACTTTATCTAGGATATGACTTTATCCCACAATAAAGTAATCGACAACAAATTATTTTGGAGGATAAAACATAAAAAATATGTATATAATATACAAATAAATATACGAGATACTGGAGAAAGAAATTAAGAGACACAATGGAAGTGGGAAGGGCAATTTATATTTTGGTAGGAAGCAGGCCTATATAAATATATTTAGAATAAAAATTAGTAAAGATAATGGCACAAACAATACAATATCTGGCACATGTAGAAAATGGAGACATATCGTATTGATGCTCAATTAGTGGAGCGGAAATAATAAAAAAAAAATTATCTCCTGATATACAACCACTCAATCACGTAATATAAGTGGCGGATGGCGACGGCTAAACAAAATAAGTGAAAATGCGGAGATATAAATTATTGAAATTGAAAATATATGTAAGCTGTATCAGAAGGTTATTGGCATTATTGGAAACTCAAATTAAAATTAACTGTCCAGCAGCCAGGCCAATTTATTTAATCGATTTTGCCATATTTTTTTCAGTTACCAGGGAATTGAATGGGATGTACTGCATATTAAGTACTGCTTATAACTGATGCGTTTGACAGTGACTTCTTTGCTGCACAGGTCACAAAGTGACTAACATGTTGTTCTTATTGTAGTTAACTTTAGTCGTAAAATGCAATTCTATGTTTTCCTATTTTTTTTAGCCAATAATGCACACTCGAAAAAATATAATAATTATAATTAGTGACCATTACAGGCGAAACCATATAATTAGTATATGTAGTAATGTAGTATATATAGTATTGGTACATTAGTATATGTAGTAATGTAGTATAGTATTGGTACATTAGTTGACTATAAGATAAGTAAACAACTTAAAATGAACTTTAAATTAAAATATAACATTAAAACTGCACTGCTAACAATTTTTTGGGTGTACCGGGAACCCGGCGCCCTTCTACGATCTACGTATGAGATACCGACTTGGGTGTATATGTTGTACTGCATATCATATGAATAACCCAACTATTCAATAATCCGACTTACACTATACGTATAAATGAAGCACATATGAATACAATTAATTACAATTAAATTAAAGGAGAATTAACGCAAAAAACAGCTATTAATTAATTAATTAATATATGATATATTATCATAATGTTATTAATTATAAACAATTATTATAATATATAGATATATAAGTAGAGGAAAATACTAAGTTAATGCTATAGCAACAACAAATATAACATATTTAACAATTTATTAAAAATAAGAATTGTTTGTACCGAACGTGTACGTTATTGTTGGTTGGATACCCCCCTCCCCCTCCAATAGCTGAAAACAGGGACACTCTGAAGTGCACATATATATCACCCGCGGTATAAATATTATACCACCTGATAAATATTATACCATCCGGTATAAATATTATACCATTCGGTATAAATATTATACCATCCGGTATAAATATTATACCATCCGGTATAAATATAAAATCACTGCAGTTAAATCAAACCGCAAACTAAAATTACTATTTATATATATTTCATAACTCGACTGCATAAAAACTGCTTTCTGTGAATATTAAATTGTAAAGTAGTTTAGGTCATGCCGCCGCTGACTGCTTCTCATTGGTTGAGAACTTTAAGGACATTGTAGTGGATGAGTTACTCTACCAACTAGCCGCTATTGATATCTATTTATAATCTACAAACAACACCAAACATTGATTGGTGAACTAACAACTATTTTAGAATATTTTCGTATACAATATCCATTCATTATCATTATTAATTTATTTACTCACACATGGAACACGGTTTTACTAATAATTCAATCCTATTTAACAATAAATAATTAAAAAATAAATTAAAAAGATATCCGGTCAAGAGGTGATGCTAGCGCTCGGACCTAAATAATTAAATTAAATTAAATTTTTTGAATGTGAAAGTACACCAGGTAGTCATAAAGAGGCTTCGTTTTGCATTCCAGGATAATAAAAATAAATAAAAATGGCCGGTTCAGTATCATTCTGTTTACGTCCTAAATATTTACGATTGATACTTAGAGTATCAATATCGATTCAGTGATTGTGTTCATTAGTTTCATGTAAACGATGTAGCAGTTGGTTATTGCTTCAGTGGAAGCACTGACACGACAGATGGTTCATTAATAAGAAATCAGTTGTATCAATGTTTGTTTAGGCTAGAAACGCAATAACAAAATACTTTAAATATTATATGCAAGGAAAAATAAAAACAAATTACACGACATGGTGGGTATTGAAAGTATGAAATGAACCCTATACATCTATTCGCTACCATAAATATGAAATAATTTAACTTTTACAGAATATAAATCTCCTTTGAGGATTCATGATTCAAATGCAGAACCAAAATACTAAAAACAAATACCGTAGAAAACGCAAAGAAACCTATAAGAAATCTGTTTATATTTTTTTTCTGTCTGTAATAATAAGTTGGAAACAATTTCGACTTGGCCTAATTATATTTGGCATATGACCTTGAACATTATTATTATTATTATTATTATTTATAAAGCAAAAGCTGAATGAAGTTTAGTACCGGTATAGCTCCATTTCCAACTAACACTTAATATATAGTCACACAAAAAGCAAATCTATAATGAGGCCTAAATCCAATAGCTAATGGCATATTATTCGATACAAGAAACTACAAATTAAAATGCAACGCACCAAAGTTAACACATTGTTGGTAAGTTTTAAGGCGTTTACAACAAGAAGCAATAAGTATAATGTAGCGATAAGATTATATAGATTCACATCCAATATTACAAAACACCAATACATTGTGTAAAAAAACTTCAACGTAACATCGGTATATAATAATATATTTAAATCGAGTTCTTAATTAACCGAAAAACCTGAAAAAGCGCGTTACACGTAAATATACATAACAAACTATTCAAGATCCCGACGGTGCTAATAAGTTATTTACGTTCGATTTGTGGTAGGAGAAGTTGCGTTTTGGACACGTAGTTTTATTGAGACGGAGATTTTATTCAATATAATTTAATCCCGAACCCAAACGACAACCTCACATAATTCAACTGCGATGATTTGCGAGGAGATTGGCATGTATGTCACCATCGTTTATACAAACTTTCCGAAACAATTGGGTTTGGCAGAAAAACGGTAGGGTAATTAATATCACTCAATATTTATGATATAAATTATATATAATGGTACCTACCAACCAGCAATCACTATAAATCGTTTTTCGTTTCGCTGTTTTGGCTACGCTGACCGGTTCTTTGGTTGGTCGAGCTGCCGCCGGCATCCTGTGAGTGTTGCGACAGGACTTTGGGGCCGTGGCTGATGACTTCTTTGCACCGCACAAACGCCTCCTGCAACTCCTTCATCCACTGCACGTGCTCCGGATCGCTCTCAGTGCGCACAAAGAACTGTTGCTTGCTCCCCTTGGATTGCAGCTGAATGCACTTAAAGTTCTTCACGTGGGTCTCTGTAATAGCGATCAACTGATCCATGGTGACCAGATTCGACTTGTCCGCTGTCTCGGCCTGCCATTCCAAACGGTTGGGGAACAGGTAGAAGTAGCGGCGTTGCCAGGTACCCAAGAAGGGGCCACCGAGTTTTAACATATTCCCGTGGATGATGCAGTCTTTACCCGACGCGTAATCTTCTCCAGCTTCCTGGTTTCGTTTGTGTTTCCTTTTGAGTTCCGCTTTGTCCGCCTCGGTGTTGACAGCATCGTAAACCGTCTCCACGATTTCTGTCTGCCAACGCTCTGACACAATGAGGTTAAAGTCGGAGTAACATTCCTGATCCGACTCGTCCAGTTTGTACCTCTTCGTGTCGTCCTCGTCGAAGTTGCCAATATCGAAGGCGTCCGCAGCGTTCACCTCACCGCGAGGTGGAACCAAAGGCGGCGTTAACTTCAGGAACAGAACCACCTGCCAGTCGATCATAGCGAAGAAGGGATGGGCCTTTACATCCTCGGCCTTCCCAGGACCACAACCCAGACGGGCGTCAACCTCACGACGCAACAACGACTCTAGGAAATCCCTGAGGTTCGCACTCATCGAGTCGGGTAAACCCACATCCATCGTTAGTGTCATCCGGTCGATTTCGTGCTTGTCTTTGGTTTTGTGATGCCGAAACGGCGAATGGCCCTTGACCAACTTGAACAGCATGCAACCGAGGGAGAACCAATCAGCGGATGAGTCGTACGAGGTCCCCTTGGAGAGGACCTCGGGTGCCATGTAGCCGTGCGTTCCAACCGACGCCGAGGGTTTACGTTTGGTGAAGTCGCACGCTAGTCCGAGGTCCGATATTCTAACATGTCCGGCTTCGTCCAGCAGTATGTTCGCCGGCTTGAGGTCGCGGTAAACCACCCCACGTGTGTGCATGTGGTCCAGGGCCAGGATGACCTCGCAAGCGTAGAATCGCATTTCTGATTCGGTGAATACGCCGTGCTGCGATAAGTGGTAATGGAGGTCGCCGCCACTCATTAAATCCAGGATGAAAACCAACTTCTCATTGGTGTGAAACGCGTATGTCATACACACGATGAATGGGTTATCGACCATCGCCAACATTATGCGCTCGTTTAGAGCCAATGTTTCGCCTTGCTTCATTTTTATACGTTTCTTATCGAGGCATTTCATCGCGTACATCTTACCGGTGTCCGCCTTTCGGCATCCATAAACCTCTCCAAAACCCCCGCGACCAATAATGCGATGAACTGTGAAATCATTCATTGTCAACTGTATGTTTAATTCTATGTTCTTCCACTGACAAAACCTCGTGAATTTATCGCTTTTGATGAATTTATCAAACACTTCTCCACGAAGTGAATCTAAAATTTCCTCTATGTAAGGGTTAAATAAATTTCCTGGGGTATATCGTTTCGTCAACTGCGTTTGAACACGATTCAGAGCGCTGTTAGTATAGGGGTGAGATTTAGATAACAAATCCTTCATTATATAAGAATCATAAATCTTCTTTGCCAAGACAAGTCGATCAGCATCGTTATCCAACCGGATATAATTCTGAATTTCTTCATAAAATTCAATTTGCGGACAAGGTACATCTAATTGATTAACACAAAAATCTTTGAAGAGTAGATATCCGAGTTTCTGATTAAATATTTTGTCGAATGTTATCTCTTTTCGCTCATCCAGGTATTTGTACATGACGCTGCGAATGCAGGGATCCGGTAGACTTATACGTTTGCTCGCCCGGGCTGCTGGCGTCGATTTACTCTTCTCCATTGCCATTAGGTAGGATACATCGGCTAGAACAGCCTCCAAATCAGCCATATTTCAATTTATTTTAGACCTGCCAAACACAGAAACAGGCAATCGCAATCGTTCTCTCTGTCTCTCTCTCTCGATATATATGCCTATAACAGTATATTACTTCGGTGAGTCCGTTTTATATGGTTACGGTATATCATATCAGAATTTAGTGAATGGCATACCGGTATAGGCTGATAGGGCCTACCGGTAGTTGTATACCGGTACTGGTATAGCTAGCTGTATAGGAAGGCCTACTGCTGTACTGGTATAAATATTCTCATTGGCTGATCATGGTCAGTAGTCAGTTCAATATACCTGTT
>JAUCBJ010007717.1:0-38885 GCA_032718475.1 Nemertoderma westbladi
TCCTGACCAGCCATTGGTAGATCACCATCTGCCTGGTCAGGCCATATACCCCTGCAGCCAAGTATATGGGTCCTTAATCCAGGACCAAGGGCGTCCTTATCCCAGAACGAAGGGGGTCCTAGTTACAGGACCAGATTTGCCCTAGTAAGAGGGTCTATGCAGCTACAGGTGGCACCTCCTTTATGCTGCATGGAGGTGGCAAGTTTTCTTGATCAATGACCTAGAATACCTGACCTGACCTGAATCTACATAGATGGTGACGAGGTTCCGCGTCCGTCCGAAGTGAAACATCTTGGAATATGGATTGCAAATAATCTATCATGGAAAACTCATATATTTAAACTTATAAAAAGGGTAAATTACATAGTTCGCCAATTCAGTTTTTTCATCCGGTTTGCTAATAAAGATACAAAAATATTTCTCTTTGAAACTTACATTGTACCACAATATATGTACTGTGCGGTTGCGTGGGTCCCCCTCATTCCAAAGAATCTCAAAAAGAAGTTAAAGAGACCACTGTCGCTGTTTGCCAAACACTCAAAAATTGAAAAACAAGTTTACATGAACATTATAAATGATGCGTTTTCCAAACAGTTCACCAACATGGTAAAGAAGATTGTGGACACGCCGAGTCATCCTCTACACGCTTTCATTATTGGTTGCCGATCAAACTCCACCGCAACTCGCAATAATTACAGAATGCCTGATACACGGACCAAGATGTTTCATAACTCTTTCGCTCCAAGTGCTATTAGATATCTAATAAACAATGAGATACCGATTTTCATGCAATGATATTTTATTTATTTTTATGTAATCTGTGTTTGTGATTAACGGTAATTTTCCTATTTACATTCCTCCATATGTACAGGAAATAAAACGAATTATTCATTCATTCATTCATACAAACATTTAATTATAAATACACCAAGTTCTAGAACACTTTGCTTATGGATGAATATCCACATACTAGTATTATAATATACACCATCTCCCTTAATACAACAACCATTTTTAGCTTTTTTTTTATTTCTACAAATTTCAATCATATGCTACGAAATTTGGTGTGATGATAGTTCGACAACCTTTCTTACTGCCGGTCTGGCCGGATTTTTCAAATTCTGAGCTATTTCGATACAAGCCGTTAAAAATCGTCTATTTGGAATACTGTATTTATCCACCTCCGTCGGCTGTATTTCATCAGTCTTCCCCGCCTTCATCTGCAGATTCCGAATCTGAAAACCGTTTTCAATTTTACCATCAACTTCCGGAGATATTATCGAATTTATACATTTAGATTTAGACACGTAAATCGTGTAGTTCTCATGTTTTTCTACTCAATTCTAGAATATCCGTAATGAAGAAACAAGATGGAGAGTTTTAAAGGCGCAGCTAAATAATAAGTAATACAGTATTCAAGAATAAAGTCAAAAAACATTAAAGAGTTATATCGATTTTTGTCTCGAAACTTACACCTTAGTATTTTGATAATATCTTTGGCAATTTTTTCTGGAATTTAAAACTGTTTTCAGATTCGGAATCTGCAGATGAATAGGTTGAATATGGTTCTAATAATATCTGGATTACATTCTAAAGACGAAAAAAAAATTCAACTGAGGCTTCTAAATATTGCCAAATATACGATTTTTAATGGCTTGTTCAACTAACATCATACCAAATTTCGTAGCATTTGAGTGAAATTTTAAAAAAAATTAGTACTTTGGTAGCACCCAACGGTACCGTTGCGGTAACTGATTGTCTATCTGTCGACTGTGAATTCAACAGGAAATTACATTATTGTTTTATCATTGTTTACATGGGCTGCGGTAAACCGTGCGGTTTAGTGAACAACTACCTGTTGGGTCGTTCACAGTCAGCGGTGTACGCTGGCCCCCTGCGGTACACCGCGCGGTGTACACCGTTCCGTTGGATGTGAACGGGCCTTTAGTGCGTCCTCGGACAATTATATAGTAAGCCTAATACTGCTCCTTGTTTTTTTATTACACACTGTCTCCAGTATAAAGTTAAACGAATTAAGTATACTCAATCAAAAGTAGGTTATTTATTCACAATCAAACGCTGTTGCTTAATCCTCTTTCCTTTAACGGGCGGGCACTAATGTCTCGCGGGCACTAACGTCTCGCGGGCACTAACGTCCTATGAGACATTAGTGCCCGCGGTCAATTAGTCGCATTATCGCGGGCACTAATGTCCCATAGGATGTTAGTACCCGCGAGACGTTAGTGCCCGCTAGACGTTAGTGCCCGCGAGACATTAGTGCCCTCGAGACATTAGTTAAATAGTTAATTAGTTAGTTAGTTAGTTAGTTAATTAGTTAGTATATGTAATAAATACAACAGGCCAGGGAGACTTTTCCCGCTTCTTGTTATTTAACATTTTAATTTCAACTTCGATCTTTTATGATTAAAAAATTTATTAACCTCAGCTATACATGGTAGCATTTATACTATTTGGTTTCGCGGTAAAGTCTTCAAGGAATGAGGATTAAGCAACAGCTTTTGATTGTTTATAAATAACCTACTTTTGATTGAGTAAGTTTAATTTGTTTAACTTGTATTTTTCGGATGTGGGTGCAAAATGTGGTGCTAGCACCACATTTTGAAAACCATCAAATATATCAATTGATTGTGTCACCTTGTTTCTTGCGTTATACGGGTTTGTGATGGTTCTGAATTCAATGGAATCAGTAAAAATTTCATAAGAGTTCTCAAACTTGTATTTTTCGCCGGTGGGTGAAAATTGTTGTGCCAGCACCAAATTTTGGAAAATATGCAAATTAATAAGTAGATAGTATCACCTTGTTTCTTGCGTTATACGGGTTTATGAGGGTCCTGAATCCGATGGAATCAATAAAAACAGCACTGGACATCGCAAACTTATACTTTTTAGTGATTGGTACGAAATTTGGTGCTAGCACCAAAATTTGCCAAATTACGCCGAAAAATACAAGTATCAATGATCTGGCATATTAGAAATGTATTCCATTAGAATCAGCGCCCTCGAAAACCTGAAAATGTGAATTTATAGCATCGTATAAGTGAATTAAAAATTTTGTGTTGTAACTGAAAAGTGCTGGTTACTTGTTTTTTTCATTTTTTTTCCTACGCAGAGAGGACTAAACAGCCATTTATAGTAATCATATCATTTTTTAATATTTTGCAATGTATTTCGCACTTCAGAAAACTTGTATTGAAAAATAATTAGCCGAAAATGTAACTTTCAAATTTTGTGAAAATTGTGCACTACTTGTAATTTTGGTGCTGCAATATAACCACCCCAGTACATTTTTTCGAAAATTTTTTTTTTCGGTCGGATCCAGACAAGTGATACCTACGCACAAACAAAAAATCAGCCGTTTTCGTAAATATTTGTAGATTTTAGAGGGGGGGGGGGGGGGGGGGGGGTTAATATGACCCCCCCCCCCCGGTATTTGTACAACATTTTATAGCCCGGTACTAATAGGGTTAATGGCGAGACTCGAGTTCGCAACTACCAGCGGTACCGAAGTATCGTGGCTATATGCTAAACTCTCATCAAGCTAGGGAGACGGGGAGTTGGTCCGGAGCCAAATTTGTCTGCTACAATCCTTGCATCAATGAAAGGTTGGACATTTGTATACGCTTCACACGAACTCACACGATATATTTACTATTCACACGATTTATCTTAATTTAAAAGTCGTTTGCGTATTTTAATTTTAATTTAAAGTCAAATACGGTTCAAAAGACTTATTTAATATTTACCAGAATGTCACTGTTTTGTGTATCCATGATAACAGTTGAGTTTCTGTAATGCAAACTGTTGAACTATGTACGGCTCTACCAATCATACACGCTCCTTTCTCTGTCGGAATCCCAACGGAGAGCTAATCGTTCTAATTTATAAGCCAAATTGAAATAACCTAAACAATAAATCCGATTTGGCTTCCTAAACTACTTAATAAGAGTGCGGGTGATATAACACTCAGTGTTCACTTTGTCAGAGAAATACGTGCGGTTTGCTCGGCAGGACAATGTCGAATATGAGAATATTTTATATTGCAAAGGGATGGGATATTAATTTGCCCTAATGTCGAAAATTCTGACCTTGAGCTGATTGGATTCAGCGATTTTTACTACTGCGCTACCCTAGCTACTACTATCAACCTGCTGACCCGCTACTTTCAAATAACCACCTAGCGTCGAAAATTCTAAGATATTTCTAAACGTAATTTACCCAAACTATTCTCCGGTATGCAGCGTACAAACTCTTAATTTTATTCGAAGTGCTAAAGTAAATTACAGTGTCTCAAAATACAGAGTTGCGTACTAATTACTAAGTATTCCAGAATTCGTATTACTAATTTATTACGTTACTGAGTTATACTAGCAACAGCCTAAATATAGTATTATTTGACCTAACAGCAATTAACAAGCATAAACTTAGAAATAGAAAACAAAAGAAATAGCGCCTATCTAAATATCACAATCAAGAATCGGGCACTCTTTAAACAACACAACATAAAGTAGCATTAGCAACAACACACCACCAACAACACCAAAAGCGCTAACGGCGCTGCGCAGCTAATATAGTGCTAGTATGTAGCGCTAGTGTAAACAATCAAGATCACCCAAGCTAAATGCGGCCTTCCTAGCTAAACCCGCTACACTACCTTAGTGTTGTAAAGCTGAAACAAAATCTGATCGTCAGCCCCCAAACGCTGTAATGACGACAGGTCCACAGTCCTCTACATGATTAGCCTGACCACAACTACTCGCCCCTACCTGCGTTGCCACACATTGGGTCCTCCACTCTCCTTACGTCGCTTCCAAAATGCGCTCGCGACGCCTACCGGTACCCTTAGCCCAACATGCTAAAGTTAACGATTACCGTATCGGCGCAAGCATAACAAACAGTCTAACAGTCGAAAGGAAAATCTTTATAGGAGTTTGCTACATTGCAAAGATTAAAGAAATCAAGAGTCAGTTCAAGCCGTAATCATTATTCAAAGTCATAAATCAAGCAATAGTAATAGCAGAAATCAGCATTTACAATCAACGGAAGTACAAAAAACATAAGAATTAATAAATAACAACAACAAAACTGTAAGAATGATTATACAAATCTGCAAGAATGACGCAATGTCTATATCATTGGTCGAATAAAATCCTGCTGCTATTAGACCAACCTAAATAGCTAAACCTAAAAGCTAAACCTAGATAAACTAGTTTTCCCCTCCTTCGGGAGGCTGTAACTTCCTCTTCTTCCTACAATCGTTGTGATCAGTGTCACAATAAAAGCGTAGGAATGAGTAATGACGTGAAAGGAAACACGTCCATTGTGGTATCTTATAGATACTACCCCTCCATATCCTTCCTCCTTCCTACCACTACTCTCCCTCTACCCAACGCAATCGAGGATACGTAACGTTGACAGAGAAACCCTCTTCCTGCCATCTTCTCTACCCAGCGCACTTGGAGCTTCGTGGAGAATATAGACCAATTATAGCTGTATTGTGGTACTAACGTACCATCCCTCATGAAACCTCCCCATCCCCTTACTGTTTATCTGGATGCTTATATTGGTATCCATATCTCCTGTCTATGTATCACCATGTTGATATTTACAATATCAGCCTCTGTCCCTCTTTACGTTGGTTGGATAAGCAAATAACAACAACTTCCTCCTAATCACAGCCATTGCAACAAGGACTGAAAGGATGGAAGAAACTTTGGTGAACAACTGGTACCATTGTGCGTCATAAATCTGGTTGTTCACACCCCTTAATGCTTGGAACTAAACTCGCTAAACTAGTAATTCATCCGATTCGAATGCTTTAGGCGCTTTCTGACTCCGTTCTGTAACGTTGATAGTCAGTTTAAAGACTGCGCATTAACCAAACTCAGCTTGAGAGATTCCGCCGCTGAGAAGTTAGATAGCGCTGCATTTGCCATTTTCAAGGACATTTGCATACAAAATTTACATTCATCTGTTATGCAAAGACCCAGAATCCCAACAGGATACTCTATTGTGGAAGTCAAATGGTGGGTTCCCTAGAGAAAATGGCTGCATCCGTCGAAGCTCTGCAAGTTGAAGAACCAATTTGCTTAGAATCTGAAGAAATTCATCCCATAACCCCAGGAGTAGTGATAACGATTATGTGTTGGAATGGTATCAAGGTCCACAACGTCTCACGGCGTATGATTATCGGCATGCTAATTACATTTCTAAGAAACGTTGCCGATTATGTGCATCACATGACCACTTTACCCCTTTAGACTCCAACGAACTCTGCTCCTACTTTAAAGATCAACCTTCTATGGAAATTTATTGTGCATACTGTCGACTTAACAATCAACATATTTTCACTGTTTGTCCTCAATTCATGACTCAATGTCACTACTGCCAATTCCAAGGACATGCTAGTTTCAATTGCCCTTTCAACAGAGACCTAGAAAGCGTAGACAAAATAGTTGCATTACGGTATATCAGATCTTGGGAAGCTAGTGCGGATCTCCATTGTGAATCACGCCACCGATATTATCCAGGATGCGCATAGTTTATGCGTTTCACACCTCTTTTCCTCAGTTGAACAAAAATCTCGCACTCCTAGTTATGAACTGATAAAACGCGTTGGCTAGAGTGTTTCAACCAAATACATCCGTAAATATCTGAGAAATATCAATCCCAGTAGTTTGGATTCATTTAATCTTTTAATCTAGTTTACTTTATTCGACAAGATCCTGAATATGGTGAATTATTCATAAACGCACACCCCGAGTTACAAGAAGTTCATAGACGACCATATGAATACAAAGCCAGGGAACGCTGTCGTCCGATAGAGTTTATGGTGGAACCCGTGCGCTGTCGTCCGACAGAGTTTATGGTGGAACCCGTGCGCTGTTGTCCGACACAGTTTATGGTGGAACCCGTGCGCTGTCGTCCGATAGAGTTTATGGTGGAACCCGTGCGCTGTCGTCCGACAGAGTTTATGGTGGAACCCGTGCGCTGTCGTCCGATAGAGTTTATGGAGGAACCCGTGCGCTGTCGTCCGATAGAGTTTATGGAGGAACCCGTGCGCTGTCATCCGACAGAGTTTATGGTGGAACCCGTGCGCTGTCGTCCGACAGAGCACGTGGCGGTTCCTTTGGCCGGCTGATCTCCAGGTGGTAGATTTAAAGGCTGGGCCTCGGATGAAACCTTCGCTAATAAAGTGGTTCTGGCGATCGGCTCTAAAAGCCTTATAAGATTGCACCACGTCTTTGTCGAAAATATTATTGTGTTTAGATAGGATGCATTCCACTAGAGTTCTTTCTCCCGTAAGATTATGTGCTAAAGTTGAGGAGGCGTTGGTAGGAAGACCTACACGTAGCATTTACTTTAAAAAGGACGATTTAATTTTATCAAGCTCTTTTAGATTATTTAGTTTTAAAAACTTCCCATATGATGTAGTGGCATATAGAGCTTTCGGGGCGATTTTACTGTTAAATATTTTGAGACCGGTATCAACAGATAAAAGAGGTAAATAGCTAAGTGAACCTATTATACTGTAGCAATCACGTTTTTTTCTGTCTATATGTCTGCTAAAACTGAGATAAGATTGCACTGTTAAACCTAGATAGTCATAGGAATTTTCAATTTTGACAATATCACCACCGAAATAAAATACATCGCTGTTATTTAATCGGCCACCTTTCCTAAATTTTACGATTTTAGTTTTCTTAAGGTTAACCACCATTCCATTCTCCGAACACCATAAATGTACTAGGTTTAAAGCTAACTGTATGTCTGTGGCACTGTTCGAGTAAATGACTAGATCATCTGCATAAAATATAATAAAAATAGTGTGGGCTATAGAAAGAAGTCTGTAGGCTAAATCTGCAATGAATAACAAAAATAATGTCGGAGATAAACAATCTCCCTGTAAAACACCTCTAAGCTGGCTAATAACGTTAGAGAGTCTAAGACCATCAAATATACGAATTGAGTTATTGAGAATATCGCGAATAATATTATAAACTTTCCCCTTAATACCGGAGTTGTACATTTTATATAAAAGTTTAGCTCTAGAAACAAGGTCAAAAGCCTTTTTAAAATCAATAAAACAGGCGTATACTTTATGGTCACTGCGTGATGATGAGCTAAGTGAGTTACGTATATGAGAAAGGAATTTATCTAATGCTTGAGTTGTTGACTTTCCACGCAGAAACCCATATTGATCTGATGGGAACTGGGAAGCTAGATTTGACATAATTCTTTTGTTAAAAATCGATGTGAGAATTTTTAGAAAAACTGCTATCAAGGCAAGGCCACGGTAATTTTCGGGATCCCGTCGAGACCCTTTGCCTTTGAACAGAATATTAATAAAACTCAATTTCCAGGCCAAGGGTATCGATGAGCAGGTCAAACACAGGTTATATAACATGGTTATTTGAATTAAAAAGAACGGCGGTAGATCCTTAAGGTGTTCATAAAAGATCCCGTCCGGCCCGGAAGCTTTCTTGTTTTTCGAATGTTTTATAGAGTCCGCAACTTCTTCTTTGGTGATTGGTTCATTATACCATTCATAGTCGGAAAGCTCCTCAGCGGATGGCATGGGAGGGTCCGGACAAGCCACTGGCGTATTCGCTGTACCGCGCAGAGATTGAAAGTGAGACTCCAGTCGATTGGCTTCGATCGGGGCTGCAGTGTTATTTGTATCTTTGAATAGAGACCAAGGGTCAACCTCTGCCTTGTCGAGACGGTTTTTGTTTCTTTTTAATCAGGTTTTTGTAGCTTTTCCTTGTTAAAATTAAACTGTTAAAGGTCTAAAAGCGCGAACATTGCGATCTTATGCTTTGATCTGATCTTTATTATAAAATGTTATAATGACAATAAATAAATAACAAGCTAATAATAAAAGTTACGTTAATAAATATTATTCAAAGAAATCGTAAGGTTTAGACGGATGTTAATTGTTAATTGCAGTTAAGAATTTTTATCTTAGACCCTTTAACAACACTTACACCGTAATAGCCCCAATAGACTTCCTTCTTAGAATCAGTAGACTGATAATCCCCGTTGAGGTTCGTCTGAGACTTCACGGTATGCCACCAACCGCCAGAACGATCTGATGCCAACGAGGTGTCGTCGGAATCATCATGATCTTTATCTTTTGTAGAGAACTGCGAACCATTAGCCTTGCCTATTTTATTTCCCAAGAGTAAGAGTTCCAAACGTTCAAATTCTCCATAACTAAACTTGTAATTCGTTTCTCCTGATCCTATCTTTACATTCTTATATAATGCGGCTCCGGTTCGACCCTCAAACTTAATTGTTATTTCGGTATTACTTGGCCTGCTGCCCTCCCCCGTTATTTATCTGTTTTCTGTTTTTCTTGCTTTTTTTTAATAATGTAAAATAAAATTAATGATAATAATATAATAATAAAATTTTTAATGACCACAAAAACCAACTACAGTATGTGTGTAGAGGGTTTGAAATATTAAACAATAAGGGAAAGTGGGCGGTTACAGTGACTATGTTTTCTAACCAAAACAATAAACTAATATTTTTTCACTTGCGGTCGATTTGCGGTACGATTTTTAAAAGGTAGTTAGTGATTTTGATGATATCTAGTATTTTATAAAATTATAAATACATTTGAATTTTAGGTGTGAAAATGGAAAGTTTTATTTTGTATAAATGAGGGGAGGGGGCAGGCCAAGTAATACCGTTAATTCAATCTGTAGATCACATTCCCATTGCGTCGTTATGCGATGAATTGTTTCTAACCCGAGCCAGTAACCTTTTCCTTCCATGTCACCAAAACCTTCTACATAAGAATCCCAATATTTATTGAAATCAGTGGAAGATGACTCTTCTCGAAACTGTATTATAAGATCACCCTTGTCGCAGATCACGTCGTTGTTTAAAAAAGAAACAGGTTTATTAGAAACGGAATTACCGGCACATGGGAATACTGCCTCGGTAGTTGTGGTGGGCGGGGGGGTTGTAGTGGTGGGCGGGGGGGTTGTAGTGGTGGGTGGTGGGGTTGTAGTGGTGGGTGGGGGGCTTGTAGTGGTGGGTGGTGGGGTTGTAGTGGTAGGCGGGGGGGTTGTAGTGGTGGGCGGGGGGGTTGTAGTGATGGGTGGTGGGGTTGTAGTGGTAGGCGGGGGGGTTGTAGTGGTGGGCGGGGGGGTCGTAGTGGTAGGCGGGGGGGTTGTAGTGGTGGGCGGGGGGGTTGTAGTGGTGGGTGGTGGGGTTGTAGTGGTAGGCGGGGGGGTTGTAGTGGTGGGCGGAGGGGTTGTAGTGGTGGTTGAGGGTGTTACTGTGGTGGGTGAGGGTGTTATAGTGGTGGGCGGGGGGGCTGTAGTGGTGGTTGAGGGTGTTGAAGATATACCATTCCATTCAGTGGTGTTTTCAACATCTGTTATATTTATATCTATAGGAACAGTGGTTGTATTGTTAGGTTGTGGTGGTGAGGGCTGTTCGGTGGTAGATGTTGTAGAAAAACTGTAATATTTGAGTTTATAGGAATAGCGTTTACAATATCGGGTCGAAGTTCTTTCCAAATTAACCAAGTTATTACTCCAGATATAACGGCGACTGATAGGCCTATAAGAATTCCAATAATTACTCTCCGGTTCCGTCTCCATATATTCCCGATTAACCTTCGTCTATCAACCCTTTTCTTGTTTTTAGTCGTTTTCTTATCTGAATAACTTTTAATGTCTATCGAACTTTTCTTGTTTTCCTGAGGATTTGGATTCACTTCATTTTTAAAATTCCTTTTGAACAATGAAGGTGTCCATTTGCGTGGCCTATTCCACGCCATGTCGAGGGCTCGGAATCTGTTGACTTTGGTACCAGGTTTGGGTATTTCCGAAGGACAATTGTGTTCATTACATTTATGAATATCAAAGAAGACTTCATCACTACCAATAGATGTTGTATTCGTTGCCATAACAATAATAAACGCGAAAGAAACGTAATATTCACGAAAGTTATATTTGGCTTAACCCTATTGACAATCGGGTGGGTGGTGTGTTATTCGGGCTAGAGTGCCCTATGCGTCTATGGTATATAAAAGTGCGCCTACTGTACTATTACACTGCTACAGTATGTGTCGTAATATATTATCATTTTCTGATGACACTCCCCCCAACCCCACCCCCCCAAAAAAAAATTTAGCTTGAAATTCGAAACACAAATAGTTCGACTCACCGAGGAGCCCATTAAGCCGAAATTTTCTATTTTACCTTTTTTTATTTAAAAAAGAGTATCTTGCGAAATTGAAACATTCGTATCACCGTCATTCTTCATATTAGTTGTTTATTTTGTTGTATAATTATTTTTATCCTTAGAAAGTTTGCGTTGCAAGGATTCCAAATATGTGAAGACCAGATAGTGGCGCACATTTACCGCAAGTGAAATAGTGAATAGTTTATTGTTTTGGTTAGACAACACTGCCACTGTTCGCGGTATTTCAACTTTTCATAACGCGAGTTGAATATTTTTTCGGATTTATTTATAATGAATATTCCAATATCAGTACTGGGTGCGGGAACATGGAATTTGGGTATATTCAATGGACTGGGGGCGATTCACGGGCGAATTTGGGGCGACTTACGGGGCACGGGACTCATATCAGATATTTAAGGGCCAAGGGTGGGAGGCAAAATCAAGCAGTACTCAGGTTTACCTGATACTATTTAGGCCTAGCCAACTTCCTGCTGCCTGTAGAGGTGGATTTGGTAACTCGCTAGGTTGCCCTTCTTGGGAACTGGCACCAACTTATTTGTTTTCATTTCAATGACAACACACAAATCTGATACAATTGTCCAGATTATCACTGATACTTAATTACAGCTACCCACCTGTTGTGGCGCGTGTAAAACTTCCTTGATTCTGTAATATCGGCGATATATTAAGCAAATAAGAATAACAAATTGAATTTACCAGTAGAATATCCAATATATGATAAATAATTATAACTCAATTATTAACTCTTTAAGTTTAGACCTTATGCCTGTAATAACCACCAGTCAATTAAACCTGACCGGGGATCAGTGCCTCTGCATGGGCAATGCGACTTCTTCTGTCCAACAATAACAAAAAGAGTGAATCAACCACAGAACTAATCGTACTTATATGCTTATATGCTTATATGCTCTAAATAACCGGACCTTAAGTTTCCGATTAATTCTCGGTCACTTCCAAATCCTGGAAAGCCTATTCAAGGCTGCCCATGCCTTTCCCTTACGTATTCGAAGGTCCTCACCTGACTTCCGGATCCATGATCCTAGGTAACAGAAGTCATCCACATGTTCAAGCATACCATCTTTTGAGCTTATGCTCATATAAAGTACGCATAGTATAGTACGCATAATATAAAGTAGGAATATAAGTCATATAAAGTAGAATAGCCATAATAAAAGTAACCGGAAAATTAATGTTTATTTTCGGGTTCTTTTTCTTTTTGGGGGTCGCTTGCGACATTTCGGTGGCGGGGAGCCATTACTAGGTACCGGAGGCGGAGAACCTTGCACTTGTAGCCCCTCAGTGGCGGAAGGATGAATTTCCAATGAGTCGGAAGGGGGTGCTACAGTTCGTACGGTTGGTCCACCAGTAGATGTTCCAGGTTGAGGTTAGCTAACCACGATTGATGTGGGAACAGAATGGCGCAATAACTTTACATAACGTGATCGCGCAATCCACTGTAAATTCGGAGAGTAATCCCACAATCTGATATATTTCAGAAGGGATATTTCGTCGTCCCTTTGGGTTGAGTCGAAAGATATTTGACTTTTTTATATGGTCAAGATACTTCTGCAGGGGCGCGACTTCGGCATCGTCGAGGGGTTTAACCAGAGATAGAAAATCCACGCTGCAGGCATGAAACTCGGGTTTCGTTACACAATGTTGACAGAGCAAGACGAAATCCGTGTGGTCCTGAGACCCATAGCCCGGGGAATGGAGAAGACGTCTTTCGAGGTAACTATCCCGAATTAAAATATTTATTTGATCAGCTCGACCAAGGGGAGCGATAATCCATTCATCAGTATTGTTGCATATAGGCTCTACAATGTGAGTTTACAACATCAGAGCATCCACAACTAAATTGGGGTTGGAGATGTCGGTGTCGAGAGGTATTGGTCGCGTTCGACTGTAAGCGACACCGAAAACGCTTTACAGACCCAGACGCGTGAATATGTGCTTTACTTTGGAACCCTTCAATTAAAGTCTGGACCACGGGTTGGACCAAAGAAGCTGATTCGTGTTCGTTGTTCAATCATCCATGCTACGTCCGCTCTTCGTCCACACGTCCATACAGGGCGACATACTCTGAGAGTGAGTTCGGTAGATTACAGCTGCTTCTACTGCTGTACTGCACCATGCAAAAATAACCTGTTATCTGTCAGTCTGTACCTACTGCTGTAAACTACTCCCTCACCGGGTACCGGTACCCCTAACCATACATTCCATAATCCGGTAATCTGCGGTCCATTCCATTATCTGCGGCAAATCACCCATACGCTGACCCTTTTACACGTGAGCCCCATTGTCCTCTTCTACAACTAAACTCGAAACACCCCCGCAATCATGCCAACTCGCAATGAACACCAAGATATTTCCACACGAATGGATCGACTTGAGAAACTTTTGGCCGCTGTATCTTCCGACTTAAAAGCCATTACCACCCAATTAAACCCAACCGATGGGTCCCCCTCACTTATACAAACGATTAATATCCTACGCGAGGAAAACGGATACCTTAAAGAGAACCTCAATGCCGTTCGCGATTCCTTGGCAAGGGAGATTGACTCCCTCAACCAGTACATAAGACGACACAATGTCCTCCTTCACGGAATCCCGGAAGGAAATCCCAAATCCGACCGTGATCGTCTCTTGCAGATATTATCATCTCTGTCCATTAATCCAAATTTACTCGATGTTTGTCATCGCCTAGGACGACCTAAATCGAAACCTCGCCCTTTATTAATACGCTTCCTGGGACACGCAACACGTTACACTATTCATTCACGGAAAGCCGAACTACCAAAAGTAATCTACCCGAGTGATCACCTCACAACTTATCGCGCTTCACTACTGCGATTCGGAAACTTTTATCGCGGACAATGATGCACTTGACTTAATAAAATTCTACGGATATCACGAACCTATTCTTAATAATCGAACTGTAGGTATTCTTCACCGGGGAGGCACAGCTATTTTCGTTAAAGACAATATTGAAATTTCAGAAAGAACAGATTTACAAATTAAATGTTCCGGCCTTGAAAACACATGGGCACAAATAAACCGCCCCCATTCCAAACCCCTTATAATTGGTACCATCTACAGACCTGATCCCATTACAATAGATACCTTCCTCCCTCTCCTTGAGTCTAGGCTATCATCACTAACTGACTTAAAACATGACGTCATCATCACAGGTGATTTCAACATAGATTTACTAAAATCTACTACAATCTCCAAAAAATATATCGACCTCCTCCATTCCCATGGCTTTATCCAATTAATAAACCAACCAACCCGCATTACACAATGGTCCAAAACTCTAATCGATCATATGATTACAAATATCACGACATCCATTTCCCATTCTGGTACATTCCAATCTAAGATAGGCACATCTGATCACCAACCCACATTTGTTATCTTTCAGAAGTACTCTTGTTACTTCGAAAGAGATAAAACCCATTCGGTTTTTGATTTTTCTGACTATAATCAAACCCAATTCGTAAGTGATATTACATCATCCAACACCTGGTCCTATAACTCATCCTCCGTCCCCCATAATGATAAATTTAACGTCTTTTATAGCGACCTTGAAAAATTATGCTCTTCCTATGTCACCAAAAAAAATATACGTCCCAAACTAATCCCACAAAAGCCATGGATGACCCCTAATCTAATCAAATGCACAATTAAAAAAAACACTTTATACCGCAAATTTGTAAGACACCCAACGGACGCTAACCGCAACACATTCAATAAATACAGAAACAAATTAACATCTACTCTACGGGCGGCTGAAAAAACATACTATGATACACAATTCAAATTACATTCTAAAAACATTCGTAAAACCTGGATTATAATAAATTCTGCACTAAATAGATCGACTAAACTTAATCTACCTAAAAAACTAACTATTCGCACTGGAGACATTACTGAAACGGTAACAGACGCGGAACGCATCGCAAATATCCTAAACACCCACTTCGCTACAATAGGACCTAAGCTTGCTAAAGAAATACCAAATTCACCACGTTCACCTCTCCGTTATATAAATCGTAATCAACCAAATTCCTTTGTTTTAACTGAAACTTCCCCTGTTGAAGTAGAGTACCGCTTACTGCAACTTGACCCTAATTCTTCCTCGAATGACCAATTCCCAACCAAATTATTATTACACGCTGCAAAACCGCTATCAATTCACCTAAGCTATTTAATTAACCTGTCTATTACCCAAGGCTTCTTCCCCAGTGCACTCAAACCAGCTAAAATTATTCCTATTTACAAAGGCAATGACCCAACAGACTCCAATAATTACAGGCCAATATCTCTTCTTCCAGTACTAACAAAAATATTCGAACAAATAATCCACCTCCCGTATCCTCTCCCCCTGGCATGCCCCTCTCCCGTATCCCCTCCCCCTGGCACACTCCACCTCCCGTATCCTCCTCACCCCCTGGCACGCTCCACCTCCCGTATCCTCTCCCCCTGGCATGCTCCACTCCTGTATCCTCTCCCCCTGGCATGCTCAACCTCCCGTATCCTCTCCCCTGGCACTCTCAACCTCCCGTATCATCTCCCCCTGGCACACTCCACTTCCCATATCCTCTCCCCCTGGCATGCTCCACCTCCCGTATCCTCTCCCCTGGCACGGTCCACCTCCAGTATCCTCTCCCCCCAGCACGCTCCACCTCCGGTATCCTCTCCCCCTGGCACGCTCCACCCCCTGTATCCTCTCCCCCGGCACTCCACCTCCTGTATCCTCTCCCCCAGGCACACTCCACCTCCCATATCCTCTCCCCCTGGCATGCTCAACCTCTCGTATCATCTCCCCCTGGCACACTCCACCTCCCATATCCTCTCCCCCTGGCATGCTCCACCTCCCGTATCCTCTCCCCCTGGCATGCTGCACTCCCGTATCCTGTCCCCTGGCACGCTCTACCTCCCTATCCTCTCCCCCTGGCACGCTCCACCCCTGTATCCTCTCCCCCTGGCACGCTCCAACCATGTATTCTCTCCCCCTGGCACACTCCAACTCCCGTATCCTCTCCCCTTGGCACGCTCCACCTCCCATATCCTCTTCCCCTGGAACGCTCCACCTCCCGTATCCTCTTCCCCTGGCACGGTCTACCTCCAGTATCCTCTCCCCCTGGCACGCTCCACCTCCCGTATCCTCACCCCCTGGCACGCTCCACCTCCCATATCCTCTCCCCCTGGCACGATCCATTCCCGTATCCTCTCCCCCTGGCATGCTCCACTCCCATATCCTGTCCCCTGGCACGCTCCACTCCCGTATCCTCTCCCCCTGGCATGCTCAACCTCCCATATCCGCTCCCCCAGCACTCTCAACCTCCAGTATCCTCTCCCCCCGGCACGCTCCACCTCCCGTATCCTCTCCCCCTGGCACGCTCCACCCCCTGTATCCTCTCCCCCTGGCACGCTCCACTCCCGTATCCTCTCCCCCTGACACGATCCACTCCCGTATCCTCTCTCCCTGGCATGCCCCTCTCCCGTATCCCCTCCCCCTGGCACACTCCACCTCCTGTATCCTCTACCCCTGGCACGATCCACCTCCCATATCCTCTCTACCTGGCATGCTCCACCTCCCGTATCCTCTCCCCCGGCACTCTCAACCTCCCGTATCATCTCTCCCTGGCACACTCCACCTCCAGTATCCTCTCTTCCTGGCACACTCTACCTCCCATATCCTCTCCCCCTGGCACGCTCCACCCACGTATCCTCTCCCCCTGGCACGCTTCAACTCCCGTATCCTCTCCCCCTGGCATGCTCCACCTCCCGTATCCTCTTCCCCTGGCACGGTCTACCTCCAGTATCCTCTCCCTCTGGCACGCTCCACCTCCCGTATCCTCACCCCATGGCACGCTCCACCTCCCGTATCCTCTCCCCCTGGCATGCCCCTCTCCCGTATCCCCTCCCCCTGGCACACTCCACCTCCCGTATCCTCACCCCCTGGCACGCTCCACCTCCCGTATCCTCTCCCCCTGGCACGCTCCACTCCCGTATCCTCTCCCCCTGGCATGCTCCACTCCCGTATCCTGTCCCCTGGCACGCTCCACCCCCCGTATCCTCTCCTCCTGGCATGCTCCACTCCTGTATCCTCTCCCCCTGGCATGCTCAACCTCCCGTATCCTCTCCCCTGGCACTCTCAACCTCCCGTATCATCTCCCCCTGGCACACTCCACCTCCCATATCCTCTCCCCCTGGCATGCTCCACCTCCCGTATCCTCTCCCCTGGCACGGTCCACCTCCAGTATCCTCTCCCCCCAGCACGCTCCACCTCCGGTATCCTCTCCCCCTGGCACGCTCCACCCCCTGTATCCTCTCCCCCGGCACTCTCAACCTCCCGTATCATCTCTCCCTGGCACACTCCACCTCCTGTATCCTCCCCCCCAGGCACACTCCACCTCCCATATCCTCTCCCCCTGGCATGCTCAACCTCTCGTATCATCTCCCCCTGGCACACTCCACCTCCCATATCCTCTCCCCCTGGCATGCTCCACCTCCCGTATCCTCTTCCCCTGGCATGCTGCACTCCCGTATCCTGTCCCCTGGCACGCTCTACCTCCCTATCCTCTCCCCCTGGCACGCTCCACCCCTGTATCCTCTCCCCCTGGCACGCTCCAACCATGTATTCTCTCCCCCTGGCACACTCCAACTCCCGTATCCTCTCCCCTTGGCACGCTCCACCTCCCATATCCTCTTCCCCTGGCACGCTCCACCTCCCGTATCCTCTTCCCCTGGCACGGTCTACCTCCAGTATCCTCTCCCCCTGGCACGCTCCACCTCCCGTATCCTCACCCCCTGGCACGCTCCACCTCCCGTATCCTCTCCCCCTGGCACGCTCCATTCCCGTATCCTCTCCCCCTGGCATGCTCCACTCCCATATCCTGTCCCCTGGCACGCTCCACCCCCCGTATCCTCTCCTCCTGGCACGCTCCACTCCCGTATCCTCTCCCCCTGGCATGCTCAACCTCCCATATCCGCTCCCCCAGCACTCTCAACCTCCAGTATCCTCTCCCCCCGGCACGCTCCACCTCCCGTATCCTCTCCCCCTGGCACGCTCCACCCCCTGTATCCTCTCCCCCTGGCACGCTCCACTCCCGTATCCTCTCCCCCTGGCACGATCCACTCCCGTATCCTCTCTCCCTGGCATGCCCCTCTCCCGTATTCCCTCCCCCTGGCACACTCCACCTCCTGTATCCTCTACCCCTGGCACGATCCACCTCCCATATCCTCTCCCCCTGGCATGCTCCACCTCCCGTATCCTCTCCCCCGGCACTCTCAACCTCCCGTATCATCTCTCCCTGGCACACTCCACCTCCTGTATCCTCTCCCCCTGGCACACTCTACCTCCCATATCCTCTCCCCCTGGCATGCTCCACCTCCCGTATCCTCTCCCCTGGCACACTCAACCTCCTGTATCCTCTCCCCCTGGCACACTCCACATCCTGTATCATCTCCCCCTGGCACGCTCCACCCCCGTATCCTCTCCCCCTGACACGCTCCACCTCCCTATCCTCTCCCCCTGGCATGCTCCACCCCTGTATCCTCTCCCCCTGGAACGCTCCACCCACGTATCCTCTCTCCCTGGCACGCTCCACCTCCCGTATCCTCTCCCCTGACACACTCAACCTCCTGTATCCTCTCCCCCTGGCACACTCTACATCCTGTATCATCTCCCCCTGGCACGCTCCACCCCCGTATCCTCTCCCCCTGACACGCTCCACCTCCCTATCCTCTCCCCCTGGCATGCTCCACCCCTGTATCCTCTCCCCCTGGAACGCTCCACCCACGTATCCTCTCTCCCTGGCACGCTCCACCCCCGTATCCTCTCCCCCTGACACGCTCCACCTCCCTATCCTCTCCCCCTGGCACGCTCCACCTCCCGTATCCTCTCTCCATGGCACGCTCCACCTCCCGTATCCTCACCCCTGGCACGCTCCACCCCCGTATCCTCTCCATCTGGCACGCTCCACCTCCCTTTTCCTCTCCCCCTGGCACGCTCCACCTCCCGTATCCTCTCACCCTGACACGCTCCACCTCCAGTATCCTCTCCCCCTGGCACGCTCCACCCCTGTATCCTCTCCACCTGGCACGCTCCTGAAGAGGTTGAAGACGGACATACAAGGCTATATTTGACTGATTGTATACCGACATTGTATAAGCGTATTATTACTTGGCTATACTTGACTGATTGTTTACCGACATTGTATAAGCGTGTTATTACTTGGCTATACTTGACTGATTGTATAACGACATTGTACAAGCGTGTTATTACTTGGCCATACTTGACTTATTGTATACCGACATTGTACAAGCGTGTTATTACTTGGCTATACTTGACTGATTTTATACCGACATTGCATAAGCGTGTTATTACTAGGCTATACTTGACTGATTGTATATCGACATTGTATAAGCGTGTGATTACTTGGCTATACTTGACTGATTGTATACCGACATTGTACATGTACAAGCGTGTTATTACTTGGCTATATTTGACTGATTGTATACCGACATTGTATAAGCGTGTTATTACTTGGCTATACTTGACTGATTGTTTACCGACATTGTATAAGCGTGTTATTACTTGGCTATACTTGACTGATTGTATAACGACATTGTACAAGCGTGTTATTACTTGGCTATACTTGACTTATTGTATACCGACATTGTACAAGCGTGTTATTACTTGGCTATACTTGACTGATTTTATACTGACATTGTATAAGCGTGTTATTACATGGCTATACTTGACTGATTGTATACCGACATTGTATAAGCGTGTTATTACTTGGCTATACTTGACTGATTGTATACCGACATTGTATAAGCGTGTTATTACTTGGCTATACTTGACTGATTGTATACCGACATTGTATAAGCGTGTTATTACTTGGCTATACTTGACTGATTGTAAACCGACATTGTATAAGCGTGTTATTACTTGGCTATACTTGACTGATTGTATACCGACATTGTATAAGCGTGTTATTACTTGGCTATACTTGACTGATTGTATACCGACATTGTATAAGCGTGTTATTACTTGGCTATACTTGACTGATTGTATACCGACATTGTATAAGCGTGTTATTACTTGGCTATACTTGACTGATTGTAAACCGACATTGTATAAGCGTGTTATTACTTGGCTATACTTGACTGATTGTATACCGACATTGTATAAGCGTGTTTTTACTTGGCTATACTTGACTGATTGTATACCGACATTGTATAAGCGTGTTATTACTTGGCTATACTTGACTGATTGTATACCGACATTGTATAAGCGTGTTATTACTTGGCTATACTTGATTGATTGTATACCGACATTGTACACGCGTGTTATTACTTGGCTGTACTTGACTGATTGTATACCGACATTGTATAAGCGTGTTATTACTTGGCTATACTTGACTGATTGTATACCGACATTGTATAAGCGTGTTATTACTTGGCTATACTTGACTGATTGTATACCGACATTGTATAAGCGTGTTATTACTTGGCTATACTTGACTGATTGTATACCGACATTGTATAAGCGTGTTATTACTTGGCTATACTTGACTGATTGTATACCGACATTGTATGAGCGTGTTATTACTTGGCTATACTTGACTGATTGTATACTGACATTGTATAAGCGTGTTATTACTTGGCTATACTTGACTGATTGTATACCGACATTGTATAAGCGTATTATTACTTGGCTATACTTGATTGATTGTATACCGACATTGTATAAGCGTGTTATTACTTGGCTATACTTGACTGATTGTATACCGACATTGTATAAGCGTGTTATTACTTGGCTATACTTGACTGATTGTATACCGACATTGTATAAGCGTGTTATTACTTGGCTATACTTGATTGATTGTATACCGACATTGTATAAGCGTGTTATTACTTGGCTATACTTGACTGATTGTATACCGACATTGTATAAGCGTGTTATTACTTGGCTATACTTGATTGATTGTATACCGACATTGTACAAGCGTGTTATTACTTGGCTATACTTGATTGATTGTATACCGACATTGTACACGCGTGTTATTACTTGGCTGTACTTGACTGATTGTATACCGACATTGTATAAGCGTGTTATTACTTGGCTATACTTGACTGATTGTATACCGACATTGTATAAGCGTGTTATTACTTGGCTATACTTGACTGATTGTATACCGACATTGTATAAGCGTGTTATTACTTGGCTATACTTGACTGATTGTATACCGACATTGTATAAGCGTGTTATTACTTGGCTATACTTGACTGATTGTATACCGACATTGTATAAGCGTGTTATTACTTGGCTATACTTGACTGATTGTATACCGACATTGTATGAGCGTGTTATTACTTGGCTATACTTGACTGATTGTATACTGACATTGTATAAGCGTGTTATTACTTGGCTATACTTGACTGATTGTATACCGACATTGTATAAGCGTATTATTACTTGGCTATACTTGATTGATTGTATACCGACATTGTATAAGCGTGTTATTACTTGGCTATACTTGACTGATTGTATACCGACATTGTATAAGCGTGTTATTACTTGGCTATACTTGACTGATTGTATACCGACATTGTATAAGCGTGTTATTACTTGGCTATACTTGATTGATTGTATACCGACATTGTATAAGCGTGTTATTACTTGGCTATACTTGACTGATTGTATACCGGCATTGTATAAGCGTGTTATTACTTGGCTATACTTGACTGATTGTATACCGACATTGTATAAGCGTGTTATTACTTGGCTATACTTGACTGATTGTATACCGACATTGTATAAGCGTGTTATTACTTGGCTATACTTGACTGATTGTATACCGACATTGTATGAGCGTGTTATTACTTGGCTATACTTGACTGATTGTATACTGACATTGTATAAGCGTGTTATTACTTGGCTATACTTGACTGATTGTATACCGACATTGTATAAGCGTATTATTACTTGGCTATACTTGATTGATTGTATACCGACATTGTATAAGCGTGTTATTACTTGGCTATACTTGACTGATTGTATACCGACATTGTATAAGCGTGTTATTACTTGGCTATACTTGACTGATTGTATACCGACATTGTATAAGCGTGTTATTACTTGGCTATACTTGACTGATTGTATACCGACATTGTATAAGCGTGTTATTACTTGGCTATACTTGATTGATTGTATACCGACATTGTATAAGCGTGTTATTACTTGGCTATACTTGACTGATTGTATACCGACATTGTATAAGCGTGTTATTACTTGGCTATACTTGACTGATTGTATACCGACATTGTATAAGCGTGTTATTACTTGGCTATACTTGACTGATTGTATACCGACATTATATCAGCGTGTTATTACTTGGCTATACTTGACTGATTGTATACCGACATTGTATAAGCGTGTTATTACTTGGCTATACTTGACTGATTGTATACCGACATTGTATAAGCGTGTTATTACTTGGCTATACTTGACTGATTGTATACCGACATTGTATAAGCGTGTTATTACTTGGCTATACTTGACTGATTGTATACCGACATTGTATAAGCGTGTTATTACTTGGCTATACTTGACTGATTGTATACCGACATTGTATAAGCGTGTTATTACTTGGCTATACTTGACTGATTGTATACCGACATTGTATAAGCGTGTTATTACTTGGCTATACTTGACTGATTGTATACCGACATTGTATAAGCGTGTTATTACTTGGCTATACTTGACTGATTGTATACCGACATTGTATAAGCGTGTTATTACTTGGCTATACTTGACTGATTGTATACCGACATTGTATAAGCGTGTTATTACTTGGCTATACTTGACTGATTGTATACCGACATTGTATAAGCGTGTTATTACTTGGCTATACTTGACTGATTGTATACCGACATTGTATAAGCGTGTTATTACTTGGCTATACTTGACTGATTGTATACCGACATTGTATAAGCGTGTTATTACTTGGCTATACTTGATTGATTGTATACCGACATTGTACAAGCGTGTTATTACTTGGCTGTACTTGACTGATTGTATACCGACATTGTACAACCGTGTTATTACTTGGCTGTACTTGACTGATTGTATACCGACATTGTATAAGCGTGTTATTACTTGGCTTTACTTGACTGATTGTATACCGACATTGTATAAGCGTGTTATTACTTGGCTATACTTGACTGATTGTATACCGACATTGTACAAGCGTGTTATTACTTGGCTGTACTTGACTGATTGTATACCGACATTGTACAAGCGTGTTATTACTTGGCTGTACTTGACTGATTGTATACCGACATTGTATAAGCGTGTTATTACTTGGCTATACTTGACTGATTGTATACCGACATTGTATAAGCGTGTTATTACTTGGCTATACTTGACTGATTGTATACCGACATTGTATAAGCGTGTTATTACTTGGCTATACTTGACTGATTGTATACCGACATTGTATAAGCGTATTATTACTTGGCTATACTTGATTGATTGTATACCGACATTGTATAAGCGTATTATTACTTGGCTATACTTGATTGATTGTATACCGACATTGTATAAGCGTGTTATTACTTGGCTATACTTGATTGATTGTATACCGACATTGTATAAGCGTGTTATTACTTGGCTATACTTGACTGATTGTATACCGACATTGTATAAGCGTGTTATTACTTGGCTATACTTGATTGATTGTATACCGACATTGTATAAGCGTTTTATTACTTGGCTATACTTGACTGATTGTATACCGACATTGTATAAGCGTATTATTACTTGGCTATACTTGACTGATTGTATACCGACATTGTATAAGCGTGTTATTACTTGGCTATACTTGATTGATTGTATACTGACATTGTATAAGCGTGTTATTACTTGGCTATACTTGACTGATTGTATACCGACATTGTATAAGGGTATTATTACTTGGCTATACTTGACTGATTGTATACCGACATTGTATAAGCGTGTTATTACTTGGCTATACTTGACTGATTGTATACCGACATTGTATGCGAGTATACAAACACTTGAAAGCCAAATAATAATTAACCTGGACCAAATAATAATTAATATTCTAGAATAAAGATAAAATAACATTAGAATTATAGCGATTTACGTCTCTAAATGTACACCTTTGTATTTCGATAAATCTGTGGCAATTTTTAGTGAAATTGAAAACGGATTTTAGATTCTGACTCTTCATTGAAGGCGGTTCTAATGATATCTGGATTACATTCCAAAGATGAAAAATAAAGTCAACAGAGATGGTTAAATATTGCTAAAAAGGCGTTTTTAACGGCTTGTTGTATCGAAATAGCTCATAAATTAAAAAATTCCGCTCTGCCAGAAGTAAGAAATATTTTCGAACTATCATCATACCATATTTCGTAGCATATGATTGAAATTTGAAAAAAATAGGGGGTGTGGGGTGGCGACTACGACTTTCTAAAAATGGTTATTGTATTAAGGGAGATGGTGTAATATTATAAATAAAGTGTATAATTATAGATCTCACTAGTGCAGTTTGAATTACACATACCCAAATATTTTGTAATTCATTGATTTTTAAATAACACCATGGATATTTTTATTCTAGAATGTTTGCCATTTTACAATGATGGAAGACCGTAAATATAGCGCGATTTTTGCCTTCTCCCCTGTATACCGACTGTCAACAAGCCCATGAACCCGTGATTGCTTGGATTTGGCTATAATTTGGAATATATGTACCTAAGATGCTATTCTACATGACAGTTCAGAAAAATTTAATTTTTCGCTATTTAATAAGTCAATACTAGTTAACAATAAAAAAACACTTAATACCCTAAGGCAAGGATGGGTCAACATATCTATTAGGCGAAATTTTGTGAATATGATTCTGCAATGCGATTCTCAATATGATCGCTAGGTGGCGCTGTAAATTTATGCTAATTTTTAGGTTTGTTAGTTTAGTATTAAATTTTATTAACTAAAAATTTCAAAACGTTGTCGTTAATGCAAAGTTGCGATGTAGACACCCACAAAAATTTTCAGACCCATTGCTCAAAAATTGTAGAAGTAGTAGGGTTTTGAATTTCACAATTTCATTAGTAATAGCAATTTCAATAGGTCTCCCAAAATGGAAATTGTTATAACTTGAAAACTAAAAGAGCTATTAAATATAAGATTTCAGATTTGGAAACACCATTCAATCATGCAATATAATCGATCATAAAAATAATATATTTTGGAACAAAAGGGTGTACCCCCCCCCCCCCCCCCCCCCAAAAAAAAAAAACATGGGTACTAGTGTGTTATACAGTAGGTACACACCCCACACCCACCCCCAAAAAAAAAATTTTACGAGCTAGTTTTTGCTATTTCTTTTTATAAACATGTTCCAGAACATTTTAGCTAATTTATAAAAAATTAATAAATGTTCTAGAACAAATATTTTCAATTTAAAAAAATAATAAAAAAATGAATGTAACATTTTTACACTATTTTTCTATGTTCTACAGTAGAACATATTCGCTAAATTAGAACTAGAAAAAAAAAGTTCTAGAACAAATAATTTTTGTTCTAGAATATTTTTAAAAAATTTAAATTTTTTTTTAATTTTTGTAGAATTTGATTCATCTAAGAAGGATTTTACTGTATTGAGGTCATATATTCAGAAAATTAATTACATAGAAGACTTATACTGTATAAGACTTTTTTAATTCCTCTAAACTCAAATCAGTCATTTTTACAACATGTAATCATAAATCTTAGTTACAGAAAATATAATGATCTATAAAATATAATTACCTTGATATCGAATACAACATCACTAATGAAAAATATAATTTAAAGTTTTTTAAAAATTGACTCTAGAACAAAGAATATTTGCTCTAGAATATTTTATTATATACAGTAATTTATTAAATATATGACAATGTTTAGAACATTTCCAAAAAAAGTTGGCAAAATGTGCTACAGTATAATAAAAATTTTGAGGGGGGGTGGGTGTACCTATAACACACTAGTACCAATATATATATCAAATATAGCTGGTAAAATTCCGGTAAACACCACACCTTCCCTTCATGTCATTTTTTTATCGGTGAATAACTCACAAAGCCGCTCGCCATTCAAAATATAGAGCAAGTTATAAAAGGGCAGTGGGCTGCAGCGGCCGCCCGTCGCTACCACTCGCCGCAGCTGTGGTGTGTCACAGTTTGTGGAATAATTTTAGCACCACTGGAATTAAGTATTTAGTAATTAATAATAATTAGTAGGCCTATATTGTAGCCAATACATTAATGTAAATAAAACTATAAATATAACCAAAACATTAAATATTCCAGAGTTTTGTTGGTTCAGTTTCATAGCAACTAATGAAAATCTTACTCTTATTTATTTACAACAATACCCCTAATATAACAATAAGTGTGTACCCCCCCCCCCCCCCCCTAATTTTTGAAACTTTTAAACAAATGATGCGATATTTATTTTATTATGAAGGAAGTTCGACAAAGTTTCATAATACTTTGCCTTACTTGAAACACTAGGATACAAGGTACCGGTAATATAAATCATAGTGCAGTCAGTGCGTTCGTAGCTCCAGATGGCTCCCACACAAGTGTGGAAGCTACAGAGAGCTATATAAAGTATATCTTTGATCAACACTTACCTCTAACTAAGATGAAAGTACATAACTTTCACATACGTCAACCTATTCCTGGTGTTAAAGGCATTCTAGCTGAGAAAAAGAAAGCTATAGCATGTAAGGATAATGTTAAGAGAAATGAGTGCCAGAGAAAAATCAACAAACTGATCTTTGATAAACGGCAAATGGAATTCACCAATATGCCAAAAACTCAACTGTACAAACTATCTGATACCTGTATAAGGAAAAAACACCAAGTTCATAAATTTGATGAAAATGAAGTCGAGAGTCTTAATAATTTCTTCACTAGATTTAACGAGGATGTGAATAAGGATGAGCCTATATATAATGGTACCACCTATGATAATGATATTCATGTTGATCCGATTGTGGTTGAGAAATTAATACGTAAATTGAAACCGAATACAGCCCAAGGTAGTAGCATTGTTTCTGCAATTTGCTATAAAACCTTTGCAAAAGAACTTTCTATACCTTATGCTTCACTATTCAGAGATAGTTTCCATCAACAAAAATACCCGCAATGTTGGAATTCGTCTTTGACATCTGCCTTACCTAAAAGATGTGATTCATCATTTTCTGAAAAAACCAGCTTCAGACCAGTATGTGTGGGGCGAGCCACGAAGTTGGCGGAGCCTTAGCGAATTGACACTGTTAGGGGGTGGGTCAATTTATGCAAATAGTTGTCGTCGTCGTCGTTGTCGTCGTCGTCGTCGTTGTCGTCGCCGTCGTCGTTGTCGTCGTCGTCGTCGTTACGATTTTGACATGCTAATAACTTTGTCGGATTTAAAGCTGCCAAGTTGAAAATTTGTAGGTATCAATATGAGCAAAAGTTGAGATTTTTGAGAGACTTTCAGACACCATCAGTGCAATGGTCTCCCGCTAGAGGGCCACATGTCTAAACATTAAATGCCCTCCCATTTCTTTGCTTTTAATCCGTTTAAGCTGAAACTTGGCAGATATGTATTAGACCATTAGCTGTGACTTTCAAAGGAGGCAAATCCATCTGCAGTTCTCCAGTCTGCCGCTAGAGGGCCAACGTGACTATTTGCATAAATTGACCTACCCCCTAACAGTGTCAATTCGCTAAGGCTCTGCCAACTTCGTGCTGCGCGAAGTCCCCACTTCGTGTTACTCCTTTGAGTTCTAGGTGTTTAGACAGATTGGCTCTAGATATATTTCGTAATGCAAGTAAATCCACTGATGATATTTTTCAATTTGCATACAAAAAAGGTTATTCTACAGCTGATGCGATCTTATACCTCCTTCATCAGATTACAAAAGCGTTAGATGAAAGACACACAATTGTAAAATGTTTATTCATAGACTACTCATCTGCTTTTAACACAGTGTTACAAAACAAGTTTTTAAACAGACTTTTAGACGAATTACCAATAGAGATGCGTTGGTTGGCCAGCTGGCTTCACTCATACATGAGTGGTTTCTCTCAATCGGTTAAATCTGGAAAAAACATCTTCCTCTATTTCACTGAAAGTTGGTTTTCCCCAAGGGGGTCCTCTTAGTGGACCTTTGTTTACCAAAGACACTGATGAAATTCGAGCTGACGATGGATCCCTAGCAAAATATTCTGATGACTCAAGAAATCTACAGGCGATAAGGCATTCCGCAGAAAATGACAAATATAAGTCTAACATCCAGCGAATTGTTGAGCTATCACATGGAAAAAACTTAAAGATAAACGCAAAGAAATCTGAAGAACTATGTTTCATTCCAATGAACTTTAAAGAACAGAAAGTTCTAGATATCGCAGAAGAAATAATCTACATAGATGGTGACGAGGTTCCGCGTCCGTCCGAAGTGAAACATCTTGGAATATGGATTGCAAATAATCTATCACGGAAAACTCATATATTTAAACTTATAAAAAGGGTAAATTACATTATTTGTGTTCTCTGTTTGTTCTGTATTTGTATGTACCGTTGCTGTTTCAGAGTTTACTGATTATTACACTTCAGCACTTGACAGTCAGATAGTTACCGGTGTTTTCATACTTAACAGTTATTACTTGGCTATACTTGACTGATTGTATACCGACATTGTATAAGCGTGTTATTACTTGGCTATACTTGACTGATTGTATACCGACATTGTATAAGCGTGTTATTACTTGGCTATACTTGACTGATTCTATACCGACATTGTATAAGCGTGTTATTACTTGGCTATACTTGACTGATTGTATACCGACATTGTATAAGCGTGTTATTACTTGGCTATACTTGACTGATTGTATACCGACATTGTATAAGCGTGTTATTACTTGGCTATACTTGACTGATTGTATACCGACATTGTATAAGCGTGTTATTACTTGGCTATACTTAACTGATTGTATACCGACATTGTATAAGCGTGTTATTACTTGGCTATACTTGACTGATTGTATACCGACATTGTATAAGCGTGTTATTACTTGGCTATACTTGACTGATTGTATACCGACATTGTATAAGCGTGTTATTACTTGGCTATACTTGACTGATTCTATACCGACATTGTATAAGCGTGTTATTACTTGGCTATACTTGACTGATTGTATACCGACATTGTATAAGCGTGTTATTACTTGGCTATACTTGACTGATTGTATACCGACATTGTATAAGCGTGTTATTACTTGGCTATACTTGACTGATTGTATACCGACATTGTATAAGCGTGTTATTACTTGGCTATACTTAACTGATTGTATACCGACATTGTATAAGCGTGTTATTACTTGGCTATACTTAACTGATTGTATACCGACATTGTACAAGCGTGTTATTACTTGGCTGTACTTGACTGATTGTATACCGACATTGTATAAGCGTGTTATTACTTGGCTATACTTAACTGATTGTATACCGACATTGTATAAGCGTGTTATTACTTGGCTATACTTGACTGATTGTATACCGACATTGTATAAGCGTGTTATTACTTGGCTATACTTAACTGATTGTATACCGACATTGTATAAGCGTGTTATTACTTGGCTATACTTAACTGATTGTATACCGACATTGTATAAGCGTGTTATTACTTGGCTATACTTAACTGATTGTATACCGACATTGTATACGAGTATACAAACACTTGAAAGCCTGAACCAAATAATATGTATTATTCTAGAATAAAGATAAAATAACATTAGAATTATAGCGATTTACGTCTCTAAATGTACACCTTTGTATTTCGATAAATCTGTGGCAATTTTTAGTGAAATTGAAAACGGATTTTAGATTCTGACTCTTCATTGGAGGCGGTTCTAATGATATCTGGATTACATTCCGAAGATGAAAAATAAAGTCAACAGAGATGGTTAAATATTGCTAAAAAGGCGTTTTTAACGGCTTGTTGTATCGAAATAGCTCATAAATTAAAAAATTCCGCTCTGCCAGAAGTAAGAAATATTTTCGAACTATCATCATACCATATTTCGTAGCATATGATTGAAATTTGAAAAAAATAGGGGGTGTGGGGTGGCGACTACGACTTTCTAAAAATGGTTATTGTATTAAGGGAGATGGTGTAATATTATAAATAAAGTGTATAATTATAGATCTCACTAGTGCAGTTTGAATTACACATACCCAAATATTTTGTAATTCATTGATTTTTAAATAACACCATGGATATTTTTATTCTAGAATGTTTGCCATTTTACAATGATGGATGACCGTAAATATAGCGCGATTTTTGCCTTCTCCCCTGTATACCGACTGTCAACATGCCCATGAAACCGTGATTGCTTGGATTTGGCTATAATTTGGAATATATGTACCTAAGATGCTATTCTACATGACAGTTCAGAAAAATTTAATTTTTCGCTATTTAATAAGTTAATACTAGTTAACAATAAATAAACGCTTAAAATCCTAAGGCTTCTACAGTTTTGAATCAAATCACATGAAAGTTTTTTATATGACAGATCAAGGATGGGTCAAAATATCTATTAGGCGAAATTTTGTGAATATGATTCTGCAATGCGATTCTCAATATGATCGCTAGGTGGCGCTGTTAATTTATGCTAATTTTTAGGTTTGTTAGTTTAGTATTACATTTTATTAACTAAAAATTTAAAAACGTTTTCGTTAATGCAAAGTTGCGATGTAGACACCCACAAAAATTTTCAGACTTATTGCTCAAAAATTGTAGAAGTAGTAGGGTTTTGAATTTCACAATTTCATTAGTAATAGCAATTTCAATAGGTCTCCCAAAATGGAAATTGTTATAACTTGAAAACTAAAAGAGCTATTAAATATAAGATTTCAGATTTGGAAACACCATTCAATCATGCAATATAATCGATCATAAAAATAATATATTTTGGAACAAAAGGGTGTACCCCCCCCCCCCCCCCCCCCCAAAAAAAAAAAAACATGGGTACTAGTGTGTTATAGGTACACCCCCCACACCCACCCCCAAAAAAAAAATTTTACGAGCTAGTTTTTGCTATTTCTTTTTATAAACATGTTCCAGAACATTTTAGCTAATTTATAAAAAATTAATAAATGTTCTAGAACAAATATTTTCAATTAAAAAAAATAATAAAAAAATGAATGTAACATTTTTACACTATTTTTCTATGTTCTACAGTAGAACATATTGGCTAAATTAGAACTAGAAAAAAAAGTTCTAGAACAAATAATTTTTGTTCTAGAATATTTTTAAAAAATATAAAATTTTTTTTTAATTTTTGTAGAATTTGTTTCATCTAAGAAGGATTTCACTGTATTGAGGTCATATATTCAGAAAATTAATTACATAGAAGACTTATACTGTATAAGACTTATTAATTCCTCTAAACTCAAATCAGTCATTTTTACAACATGTAATCATAAATCTTAGTTACAGAAAATATAATGATCTATAAAATATAATTACCTTGATATCGAATTCAACATCACTAATGAAAAATATAATTTAAAGTTTTTTAAAAATTGACTCTAGAACAAAGAATATTTGTTCTAGAATATTTTATTATATGAATTATTAAATATATGACATATTTCCAAAAAAGTTGGCAAAAATGTGGTATAATAAAAATTTTGAGGGGGGTGGGTGTACCTACAACACACTAGTACCAATATATATATCAAATATAGCTGGTAAAATTCCGGTAAACACCACACCTTCCCTTCGTGTAATCAGATCAAATTTTTTAAAGCCGCTCGCCGTTAAAATATAGAGCAAGTTCTAAAAGGGCAGTGGGCTGCAGCGGCCGCCCGTCGCTACCACTCGCCGCAGCTGTGGTGTGTCACAGTTTGTGGAATAATTTTAGCACCACTGGAATTAAGTATTTAGTAATTAATAATAATTAGTAGGCCTATATTGTAGCCAATACATTAATGTAAATAAAACTATAAATATAACCAAAACATTAAATATTCCAGAGTTTTGTTGGTTCAGTTTCATAGCAACTAATGAAAATCTTACTCTTATTTATTTACAACAATACCCCTAATATAACAATAAGTGTGTACCCCCCCCCCCCCCCCCCCCTAATTTTTGAAACTTTTAAACAAATGATGCGATATTTATTTTATTATGAAGGAAGTTCGACAAAGTTTCATAATACTCTGCCTTACTTGAAACACTAGGATACAAGGTACCGGTAATATAAATCATAGTGCAGTCAGTGCGTTCGTAGCTCCAGATGGCTCCCACACAAGTGTGGAAGCTACAGAGAGCTATATAAAGTATATCTTTGATCAACACTTACCTCTAACTAAGATGAAAGTACATAACTTTCACATACGTCAACCTATTCCTGGTGTTAAAGGCATTCTAGCTGAGAAAAAGAAAGCTATAGCATGTAAGGATAATGTTAAGAGAAATGAGTGCCAGAGAAAAATCAACAAACTGATCTTTGATAAACGGCAAATGGAATTCACCAATATGCCAAAAACTCAACTGTACAAACTATCTGATACCTGTATAAGGAAAAAACACCAAGTTCATAAATTTGATGAAAATGAAGTCGAGAGTCTTAATAATTTCTTCACTAGATTTAACGAGGATGTGAATAAGGATGAGCCTATATATAATGGTACCACCTATGATAATGATATTCATGTTGATCCGATTGTGGTTGAGAAATTAATACGTAAATTGAAACCGAATACAGCCCAAGCCCAGATTGCATTGTTTCTGCAATTTGCTATAAAACCTTTGCAAAAGAACTTTCTATACCTTATGCTTCACTATTCAGAGATAGTTTCCATCAACAAAAATACCCGCAATGTTGGAATTCGTCTTTGACATCTGCCTTACCTAAAAGATGTGATTCATCATTTTCTGAAAAAACCAGCTTCGGACCAGTATGTGTTACTCCTTTGAGTTCTAGGTGTTTAGACAGATTGGCTCTAGATATATTTCGTAATGCAAGTTAATCCACTGATGATATTTTTCAATTTGCATACAAAAAAGGTTATTCTACAGCTGATGCGATCTTATACCTCCTTCATCAGATTACAAAAGCGTTAGATGAAAGACACACAATTGTAAAATGTTTATTCATAGACTACTCATCTGCTTTTAACACAGTGTTACAAAACAAGTTTTTAAACAGACTTTTAGACGAATTACCAATAGAGATGCGTTGGTTGGCCAGCTGGCTTCACTCATACATGAGTGGTTTCTCTCAATCGGTTAAATCTGGAAAAAACATATCTTCCTCTATTTCACTGAAAGTTGGTTTTCCCCAAGGGGGTCCTCTTAGTGGACCTTTGTTTACCAAAGACACTGATGAAATTCGAGCTGACGATGGATCCCTAGCAAAATATTCTGATGACTCAAGAAATCTACAGGCGATAAGGCATTCCGCAGAAAATGACAAATATAAGTCTAACATACAGCGAATTGTTGGGCTATCACATGGAAAAAACTTAAAGATAAACGCAAAGAAATCTGAAGAACTATGTTTCATTCCAATGAACTTTAAAGAACAGAAAGTTCTAGATATCGCAGAAGAAATAATCTACATAGATGGTGACGAGGTTCCGCGTCCGTCCGAAGTGAAACATCTTGGAATATGGATTGCAAATAATCTATCATGGAAAACTCATATATTTAAACTTATAAAAAGGGTAAATTACATAGTTCGCCAATTCAGTTTTTTCATCCGGTTTGCAAATAAAGATACAAAAATATTTCTCTTTGAAACTTACATTGTACCACAATATATGTACTGTGCGGTTGCGTGGGTCCCCCTCATTCCAAAGAATCTCAAAAAGAAGTTAAAGAGGCCACTGTCGCTGTTTGCCAAACACTCAAAAATTGTAAAACAAGTTTGCATGAACATTATAAATGATGCGTTTTCCAAACAGTTCACCAACATGGTAAAGAAGATTGTGGACACGCCGAGTCATCCTCTACACGCTTTCATTATTGGTTGCCGATCAAACTCCACCGCAACTCGCAATAATTACAGAATGCCTGATACACGGACCAAGATGTTTCATAACTCTTTCGCTCCAAGTGCTATTAGATATCTAATAAACAATGAGATACCGATTTTCATGCAATGATATTTTATTTATTTTTATGTAATCTGTGTTTGTGATTAACGGTAATTTTCCTATTTACATTCCTCCATATGTACAGGAAATAAAACGAATTATTCATTCATTCATTCATACAAACATTTAATTATAAATACACCAAGTTCTAGAACACTTAGCTTATGGATGAATAATCCACATACTAGTATTATAATATACACCATCTCCCTTAATACAACAACCATTTTTAGCAAGAACATTTATCCACCTCCGTCGGCTGTATTTCATCAGTCTTCCCCGCCTTCATCTGCAGATTCCGAATCTGAAAACGGTTTTCAATTTCACCAACATATTCCGGATATATTATCAAATTTATACATATAGATTTAGACACGTAAATCGATATAATTCTCATGTTTTTCTACATTTATTCTAGAATATCCGTAATGAAGAAAAAAAGATGGAAAGTGTTAAAGGCGCAGCTAAATAATAAGTAATACAGTATTCTAGAATAAAGACAAAAAACATTGGAATTATATCGATTTACGTCTCAAAACTTACATCTTAGTATTTTGATAATATCTTTGGCAATTTTTTGCGGAACTTAAAACTGTTTTCAGATTCGGAATCTGCAGATGAAGGTGGTTCTAATGATATCTGGATTACATTCAATAGACGAAGAATAAAGCCGACGGAGATGGCTAAATATTGCTAAATAGATTATTTTTAATGGCTTGTTCAACTAACATCATACCAAATATCGTAGCATTTTATTGAAATTTGAAAAAAAATATTGTAGGGGTGGGGGGCTCCATTGACTTATTGTCTCATTGACTTGCCATTAAACCAAAAAATTGGTTATTGTATTAAGGGATAAGGTGTATGTGGGTTAATTTTATTCCCCATAAATTCTATTTTTTAGTTCAGCAGCCGGTTCCACCAACTCTCACTAACTGCTTAGTGTTAGTGCTAACTGCTTAATGCCACTAACCTGAGCCACCCTTATGACTTAGCCTGTTCCACCAAGGTCACTAACTGTATGTGCCACTAACTGTTAGTGCGATTTGCTTAGGGACCTCTAGATATCCCTAAAAGCTACACTAACTGCTGAATTTACTTGTGTTGGTCGGATTCGGATATTATTACTTGCGATTGATTACAAATATATTTCATTTGTTTTGATTGAACCCTATCATAATGTATATACTGTACACCACTTTACATACACATTATTTCCACTTTAAATGTATACATTTTACTTTAGACACTTAACTACATTGTATTTTTTATTTTCGGAGGTGTCTATTATTTCGTCCCCATATTAACACAAAAAAATAATAAAGGAAATCCATTTATATATGATTAGGATTGTAAAAGCTTTTGCGGAATTGCCCGGTTATTTTCCCCGTAAAGTGCTCTGTAGTTGGTTTAGCAGGCATAAAAGGCCGTGTCATTGCTGTACCGGTGTTTTTAGGGGACATAAAAGCTATTTCTTCTGTATGTGTACTTTAGAGGACATAATTAGCAATTCTATGACGCAACGCCCTAGATCCTCTTGAAACAGTGTCGTTACTATGACGACAGCTAACGGCTGAGCTTTACACGTGTAGCTTGCCCGGAGCCTTGCCTTGGTTCTTTGTTCTGCTCAGCTCAAAATGACGACATCTATCAGCTGTATCCACGTGGAGCTTTTTGCCATTCGACCAATCAGAGATTCCCTCTTTGTGTAAAAGCTGTACAGCAGAATTACAGGATTCAGTACTGACGTTTCCCCCACGCCTAGAACACCGGCCGGGGAATGTTTTCTGACATTAGAGCGTCTTTAATTATAAGATCATCAAACTGTTATCTTGGTCAACTCGGTTACCTCGGTTTTGGTACAGCACCTCGGTCTCGGTCTCTGTCTCGGCATCTGATTAATCACCCTGACGTAAACTGCTTTTCGCCGCATTATTTACTGCTATTTACTGTGTTGTTAATTGTATCGTTCGTTTACATATTATTATTGGGAAGAATATTGATAACGATCCGAAAACCCAATCTTCTTGATACACTAAGGTTAGAGAGACCGGTTACATATAACAATTTGCGACATACATTATCGTGGTTTGTAGTGAGTTCAATGCTACTTAATAGGCCCTACAAATGTCGGTTGTTATTCTCTTTATATATGATTAAAATCAGTGAATGTCGGCAATTCAGTGTGCAGTTGTGTGCAATAGTCTGTGTGTGCTTGACCGAGTAACAAAGCATTTCCTAAAGAATGCACTTTGGTGATCTATAAGACATACTGTTGTGTATAGTGTAAGTCATAGCTCTGTTTAAATAGATAGAGCGCCACGTCCTAAAGGAACTGCTAATATTTCCCGAAAGTGAATAGTATTCGTCAGAGATTATATATTAACTTATCAATCGAATAGTACGGTAGGCCTGCACCGCAATCAAATTAAAGCATCCAAATCCAGTCTCCCGGGTATATCCAGCGGGTGAATGGTCGCGCACAGACTGGCTTTGGCTAATGTTAGAATTATTATAGGTGTTCAATACTTGTCATAGGCTGGAGTAGATTTATAACCTAGAAGACATATAGATTTGGCGGGTTAAACTGCCAAAGGTCTTAAAAGCGCGAACAATAACAGTTTGTAGGATCTTGATTGCGGCGTAAGCGATCAAGACTAAGGTACCGGTCGACCGGTAACCAGTAGGCCTGACTGCCTGATCACCCGGACCGGTACTTACAACAGTACAGGTATATCAGTACTATTTCGATTGTGATATTACATACCGGTAGGCTGTTTAAGAGATTAGGGACTGTACACCCCTTGTTTCTTTTGGAGCTTACTTATTTCTGTCAGTTTTATTTATTTGTAGGCCAGTATCGAGCAGAAAGCGTGTAAGCTTGCTCAGTCTATACAGACAATTGGTAGGCTGGACTGTTGTCTGGCTGTTGTTGGGTCTGAACGGATTGCAGTGTGTGTAGAGTCTGTCCGATAAAGTGCCAGTTAGTAAGTAGGGGCATCTTGAGTTGTAAGGTCAACCCCCTCTTAAAGAATAAGTCGTACTACCGAGTTAGAACGCATACTAACTAACCATTTTGGAATCTGCATATACTGTAGTTTATTTAGGCTTGATAGTAGTCTGCCAGCGTTTTAGCCTGTGTTTGTTTGTGTGGTCTGTTCAGGTACCGTAATAGTTATTACTCAGATATTTTGTAGGCTGGATTGTTGTCTAGCTGTTATTAGGTCGGAAGAGATTGCTGCGTGTGTAGAGTCTGTCTGATAAAGTGCCAGTTAGTAAGTTGGGGCATCTTGAGTTGTAAGGTCAACCCCCTCCTAAAGAATAAGTCGTACTACCGTGTTAGAACGCATACTATCTAACCATTTCGGAATCTGCACATACTGTAGTTTATTTAGGCTTGATGGTAGTCTGCCAGCGTTTGGTTTGTATTTTGTTTGAGTATTCTGTACGGGTAGCGTAATATTTATTATTCAGAGTTTATGCGATTATTCGCAACATTCATGTCCCCAAGTTTATTCCTACAGTAATTGTGCTTGTTACACATACCGTTATAGTTAAATTAACCCTGGTACTACATGGGCTGCTTGGCGTAGGTAAAGACTGGCGACTTTGTGCTCCGGTCACTCCAGCAGATGCCGTGGTTCTTTTAACTGTTCAAGTATTTTTAACTACTGATTATCTGTTGTACAAGTACTCGTACCTAATTTAGGGTTTAGTGTACAGTGCTTTCCGAAGGTAATTAGAGTGTAGGCAGTATATTTGTGTTGTAAAGTGGTTAATAGGCACGTTGGTTCTGGTAGACCGCGGTAATTAACTTCTAGGTAGGGACACTCCGTGATACATAACGTAGTACCTATAGCGATACGGCTATAGGTCGTCAGACGGTGGTATTTTCCTATCTGGACAACACAGTGTATTTACTACTACTTATTATTTTCAAATACCGTAGTATCCTGTCCGTTGTAATAACCAGAAAATCTAACCCTCTGTTAGACTGGTTTGTAGTTCCCTGTAAATTACTTACTATGACAACAAGACCTATAAAGACGTAAGTAAATATAAGTCTCGAACCAGTGACAGGAGAGAACAGGTAACAACAACTCCTCCTACGTCTCCTAAGAGAATTCACGGAAGAAAGCCCGAAGAAAGAACGAGAGTGCATAACGTTGCCCAAGGTAAAGTGAGTAACATCAAACCAAAATGTGCGCTGTGCGACGGGCCCCACCTTTTGAGTGTGTGTGCTGAATTCCTAAAGAAATCCCTGGTAGACAGACGTGAAGTCATGTGGGATAAGCGGTTATGCTATAATTGCCTCAGACAAGGACACCAACGGCGAACCTGTTACTCTGACGTAAGGTGTGCAAAGTGCGGTGCGAAACATCACATCTTGTTACAC
>JAUCBJ010007718.1:0-17243 GCA_032718475.1 Nemertoderma westbladi
TCTAGAAGACATCCTAATTTGGCGGGTTAAACTGCCAAAGGTCTGAAAGCGCGAACACCCTTTCCACCCATTCACTCACCTACCAACCAATATTGCTAGCTTCCCTGCAAGCTGTTGTCATCCAATAAGGGATTAGCCTATACAAACAACACCTTCTCATTGGAGCCTTCCACGCTATGCAAATATCCCTTCTCAACAAATCTCAGCAAATCCCACCCAGTCATTAACAAGGTAATATTTGTATCAAATAAAACTCTATGGATTGTTATTGGCAGTAACCGGTTATTAGTCAGTTTAAAACAAACCAATATTAATCATCTTTTACATGTGTCCAACGTAAATCACTGCATAAGAAAGACAGATTTTGATTAGGTGATAATTAGGGGTCAACTTCACATTGACCCCGGATACCGGGTTTAAAAAGGGCCCACATTTGGTTGGATAAGTCAGTCAGTAACCACAGTCCTTAGTACAGTAGATTGCAGCCTCGGCAGCTAATCTAGGCTCTGCTTCTGCGGTATCGGACCTACTTTGCTCCATTACCTCGTTACCTGGTAGCGCCGTGGTGTTTGGACACGTAGATACGGCTGGCTCCCAACTGTAGAACTGAAGCTTTGGGCGACCAGCCCCGGAGCGCTCGCGCACTCTGCCCGCTGGCTACTCACTCCGTTCGTCCCAGGATCAACGGTTTAGTCGTGAGGACAAGGTAGCAGCAATCTTCCCAGGTTTTGACTCTGTCAGATTACGGTAGTGCTTGCGCACTTTGCCTGTAGACTTAGTGGAGCGACCTCAGTTAATCCTCTAAGCCATAGGACAAAGTAACAGCTAACCGTCTGTATCCAATCGGTCCCACCCCCGTTTGGACCCAGACGGTAACCTGGTGTTTGCACTATTGCCAAGTTTCCAATAGCCTGAAGCCGCAGCAAGTTTATTACGACTTTTCCATTATATCTTTTCAGACATAATTCCTTTATACTTTTGTAGAGATATTTTTCAGAGTATTTTTGCACTAAGAAACGACTAAAATACTGTATTTTCTGTATATTTCGGTTACAATTGTTTTGGATTGTATTATTTTTCGAGGCTATACTTTGGATCCTAACGGACCCAAAGCACCCCTCGCCCTGTTTCTCTTTTTCCCTTTTCCCAGAGGTTTTTCTATGGTATTACGTAGAGTACACTATTTTTATACCAGAAGGAAGCAATATACAGTAACACCTGGAAAAAACAGAAATCACAGTGTTTTTTAGGACTATCTTGAAAGGGTTGTGGATGTCCGTAAATAACAAGTCATTTAAGGACCGTATTATTGCGAGCTATTTCAGTCTTGATAATGAGAAACCAAAACAGTAAGGAAAGAGAAAGAACACTTTTTGGAACCTTTAGAGATACAAAGCCGTTTTAGGGGCTTATGGTGCCAGAGGCACGAGAAATCCATTACAAAGTGGGAAATTTAAAGTGGGTAATTCGGCAAAGACAAGTAAATTGTCTTAAAACCCAACAACCAAAACTTAATTGAATAAACGAACATAAAATAATAAATTATATTTTAATATTGTTTTTGCATTACAATTATAATTTTAAACCAAAATTAATTTCATTTTTCGGCTGAAGCGGACCTTTTGGGGTAGGGCACGTGCCCATAGTGCCCATCCCCTGCCTACGCCCATGTATACAGTAGAATCTAAAATATGTGGTTCGGATTGATTGCGAAATATTTATGGGTTTTTGATAGATTGACCCGACTAGATCCCCACGGATCTTGTACCTACAGTAATGGGTCTGGGTAGGGTATGCTGGTGGTAGGCTGTGGGGCGAGCCACTTGTACCTACAGTAATGGGTCTGGGTAGGGTATGCTGGTGGTAGGCTGTGGGGCGAGCCACTTGTACCTACAGTAATGGGTCTGGGTAGGGTATGCTGGTGGTAGGCTGTGGGGCGAGCCACTTGTACCTACAGTAATGGGTCTGGGTAGGGTATGCTGGTGGTACGCTGTGGGGCGAGCCACTTGTACCTACAGTAATGGGTCTGGGTAGGGTATGCTGGTGGTACGCTGTGGGGCGAGCCACTTGTACCTACAGTAATGGGTCTGGGTAGGGTATGCTGGTGGTAGGCTGTGGGGCGAGCCACTTGTACCTACAGTAATGGGTCTGGGTAGGGTATGCTGGTGGTAGGCTGTGGGGCGAGCCACTTGTACCTACAGTAATGGGTCTGGGTAGGGTATGCTGGTGGTACGCTGTGGGGCGAGCCACTTGTACCTACAGTAATGGGTCTGGGTAGGGTATGCTGGTGGTACGCTGTGGGGCGAGCCACTTGTACCTACAGTAATGGGTCTGGGTAGGGTATGCTGGTGGTACGCTGTGGGGCGAGCCACTTGTACCTACAGTAATGGGTCTGGGTAGGGTATGCTGGTGGTACGCTGTGGGGCGAGCCACTTGTACCTACAGTAATGGGTCTGGGTAGGGTATGCTGGTGGTACGCTGTGGGGCGAGCCACTTGTACCTACAGTAATGGGTCTGGGTAGGGTATGCTGGTGGTAGGCTGTGGGGCGAGCCACTTGTACCTACAGTAATGGGTCTGGGTAGGGTATGCTGGTGGTACGCTGTGGGGCGAGCCACTTGTACCTACAGTAATGGGTCTGGGTAGGGTATGCTGGTGGTACGCTGTGGGGCGAGCCACTTGTACCTACAGTAATGGGTCTGGGTAGGGTATGCTGGTGGTAGGCTGTGGGGCGAGCCACTTGTACCTACAGTAATGGGTCTGGGTAGGGTATGCTGGTGGTACGCTGTGGGGCGAGCCACTTGTACCTACAGTAATGGGTCTGGGTAGGGTATGCTGGTGGTACGCTGTGGGGCGAGCCACTTGTACCTACAGTAATGGGTCTGGGTAGGGTATGCTGGTGGTACGCTGTGGGGCGAGCCACTTGTACCTACAGTAATGGGTCTGGGTAGGGTATGCTGGTGGTACGCTGTGGGGCGAGCCACTTGTACCTACAGTAATGGGTCTGGGTAGGGTATGCTGGTGGTACGCTGTGGGGCGAGCCACTTGTACCTACAGTAATGGGTCTGGGTAGGGTATGCTGGTGGTACGCTGTGGGGCGAGCCACTTGTACCTACAGTAATGGGTCTGGGTAGGGTATGCTGGTGGTACGCTGTGGGGCGAGCCACTTGTACCTACAGTAATGGGTCTGGGTAGGGTATGCTGGTGGTACGCTGTGGGGCGAGCCACTTGTACCTACAGTAATGGGTCTGGGTAGGGTATGCTGGTGGTACGCTGTGGGGCGAGCCACTTGTACCTACAGTAATGGGTCTGGGTAGGGTATGCTGGTGGTACGCTGTGGGGCGAGCCACTTGTACCTACAGTAATGGGTCTGGGTAGGGTATGCTGGTGGTACGCTGTGGGGCGAGCCACTTGTACCTACAGTAATGGGTCTGGGTAGGGTATGCTGGTGGTACGCTGTGGGGCGAGCCACTTGTACCTACAGTAATGGGTCTGGGTAGGGTATGCTGGTGGTACGCTGTGGGGCGAGCCACTTGTACCTACAGTAATGGGTCTGGGTAGGGTATGCTGGTGGTACGCTGTGGGGCGAGCCACTTGTACCTACAGTAATGGGTCTGGGTAGGGTATGCTGGTGGTACGCTGTGGGGCGAGCCACTTGTACCTACAGTAATGGGTCTGGGTAGGGTATGCTGGTGGTACGCTGTGGGGCGAGCCACTTGTACCTACAGTAATGGGTCTGGGTAGGGTATGCTGGTGGTACGCTGTGGGGCGAGCCACTTGTACCTACAGTAATGGGTCTGGGTAGGGTATGCTGGTGGTACGCTGTGGGGCGAGCCACTTGTACCTACAGTAATGGGTCTGGGTAGGGTATGCTGGTGGTAGGCTGTGGGGCGAGCCACTTGTACCTACAGTAATGGGTCTGGGTAGGGTATGCTGGTGGTAGGCTGTGGGGCGAGCCACTTGTACCTACAGTAATGGGTCTGGGTAGGGTATGCTGGTGGTACGCTGTGGGGCGAGCCACTTGTACCTACAGTAATGGGTCTGGGTAGGGTATGCTGGTGGTACGCTGTGGGGCGAGCCACTTGTACCTACAGTAATGGGTCTGGGTAGGGTATGCTGGTGGTACGCTGTGGGGCGAGCCACTTGTACCTACAGTAATGGGTCTGGGTAGGGTATGCTGGTGGTAGGCTGTGGGGCGAGCCACTTGTACCTACAGTAATGGGTCTGGGTAGGGTATGCTGGTGGTACGCTGTGGGGCGAGCCACTTGTACCTACAGTAATGGGTCTGGGTAGGGTATGCTGGTGGTACGCTGTGGGGCGAGCCACTTGTACCTACAGTAATGGGTCTGGGTAGGGTATGCTGGTGGTACGCTGTGGGGCGAGCCACTTGTACCTACAGTAATGGGTCTGGGTAGGGTATGCTGGTGGTACGCTGTGGGGCGAGCCACTTGTACCTACAGTAATGGGTCTGGGTAGGGTATGCTGGTGGTACGCTGTGGGGCGAGCCACTTGTACCTACAGTAATGGGTCTGGGTAGGGTATGCTGGTGGTACGCTGTGGGGCGAGCCACTTGTACCTACAGTAATGGGTCTGGGTAGGGTATGCTGGTGGTACGCTGTGGGGCGAGCCACTTGTACCTACAGTAATGGGTCTGGGTAGGGTATGCTGGTGGTACGCTGTGGGGCGAGCCACTTGTACCTACAGTAATGGGTCTGGGTAGGGTATGCTGGTGGTACGCTGTGGGGCGAGCCACTTGTACCTACAGTAATGGGTCTGGGTAGGGTATGCTGGTGGTACGCTGTGGGGCGAGCCACTTGTACCTACAGTAATGGGTCTGGGTAGGGTATGCTGGTGGTAGGCTGTGGGGCGAGCCACTTGTACCTACAGTAATGGGTCTGGGTAGGGTATGCTGGTGGTACGCTGTGGGGCGAGCCACTTGTACCTACAGTAATGGGTCTGGGTAGGGTATGCTGGTGGTACGCTGTGGGGCGAGCCACTTGTACCTACAGTAATGGGTCTGGGTAGGGTATGCTGGTGGTACGCTGTGGGGCGAGCCACTTGTACCTACAGTAATGGGTCTGGGTAGGGTATGCTGGTGGTAGGCTGTGGGGCGAGCCACTTGTACCTACAGTAATGGGTCTGGGTAGGGTATGCTGGTGGTAGGCTGTGGGGCGAGCCACTTGTACCTACAGTAATGGGTCTGGGTAGGGTATGCTGGTGGTAGGCTGTGGGGCGAGCCACTTGTACCTACAGTAATGGGTCTGGGTAGGGTATGCTGGTGGTAGGCTGTGGGGCGAGCCACTTGTACCTACAGTAATGGGTCTGGGTAGGGTATGCTGGTGGTAGGCTGTGGGGCGAGCCACTTGTACCTACAGTAATGGGTCTGGGTAGGGTATGCTGGTGGTAGGCTGTGGGGCGAGCCACTTGTACCTACAGTAATGGGTCTGGGTAGGGTATGCTGGTGGTAGGCTGTGGGGCGAGCCACTTGTACCTACAGTAATGGGTCTGGGTAGGGTATGCTGGTGGTAGGCTGTGGGGCGAGCCACTTGTACCTACAGTAATGGGTCTGGGTAGGGTATGCTGGTGGTAGGCTGTGGGGCGAGCCACTTGTACCTACAGTAATGGGTCTGGGTAGGGTATGCTGGTGGTACGCTGTGGGGCGAGCCACTTGTACCTACAGTAATGGGTCTGGGTAGGGTATGCTGGTGGTACGCTGTGGGGCGAGCCACTTGTACCTACAGTAATGGGTCTGGGTAGGGTATGCTGGTGGTACGCTGTGGGGCGAGCCACTTGTACCTACAGTAATGGGTCTGGGTAGGGTATGCTGGTGGTACGCTGTGGGGCGAGCCACTTGTACCTACAGTAATGGGTCTGGGTAGGGTATGCTGGTGGTAGGCTGTGGGGCGAGCCACTTGTACCTACAGTAATGGGTCTGGGTAGGGTATGCTGGTGGTACGCTGTGGGGCGAGCCACTTGTACCTACAGTAATGGGTCTGGGTAGGGTATGCTGGTGGTAGGCTGTGGGGCGAGCCACTTGTACCTACAGTAATGGGTCTGGGTAGGGTATGCTGGTGGTAGGCTGTGTATAAAACGTATGTACAGAAGGCGAATTTCCCCTGGAGAGTGATGAATTTTCATTGCGTCCAGTTCCCCATTCAAAATTCAAATTCAATTCAAGATTCAAAATTTGCCGAGTACTGTAATTTGAATGCAGATAAACTTTTGAACATTAACAATTAATATTAATATTGTTATCGGTAAATTAATAGTTTCCGTGGTCTTGGATGATGTGTCTCGAAAAGGTTCGATTAAATAAGGTGAAGCAGTACGGTTGAATTAAGATATATTGGCCATTGGGGCCCGTGGCTATTACAGTATAAATTTGGGGGCTCCAATTTTTGTAAAGAATATTTTATGTTTGTATTACTATATAAAATATTATTATATAAATTAACTTACAGAAAAAACAACACAGCCCCCCCCCCCCCCCCCTAATTTTTATTTTTTATTATTTTTATTGTTTGTTGTACCACTGGAAAACTGGCCATGGAAGGATTCCAAATATGTAACACAATCTGAATTTAGTTTAAAAATAGCTAAGATATGATCATTCAAATGTTGCATGGTTTTGCTCCTGTGCGATGGTGTAATATCGCCTGAGACACTTTTTTTAAACTTTTTTTAAAACACTTTTTCTAAAGATTCAAAGCAAACATAAGAAGTCTGGCTCACCCAGTAAGTGGTCGGGAAGGGAAACTATCTCTGTTTCAATTTTCATGCAATCTCATTTAGATTTGTAGAAAAATTAGGGGGGGGGGGCGTGTCACTGAATTACGACACTATATTCTAGGACATGGTGTATACATGTACTGTACAGCACATTTATTCACAATTTCCTTATGGTCATGAAATGTTCATGAAATTAGTCATTCAGGTAGTGAAATGGTGTTGGTCTGGTCTGACCGTACCCGTACAGTAGGCCTAGGCCTACTGTACATTATTACTTATTTACAAGTTGGCACTTGGCGGCAAGGTGTGTGGTGTGTATCTACTACTGTACAATAATATTAAGTTGGCAGCTTTCAAGGTGTACTAAAAACCAGGCCTACTGTGTAAAACCTTCGGTTATTGCAATGTCTGCATTTCGGACTCTGTGTGGCCTACTGTTCACTTAATTAAGTGCTCTAATTTATTAAGAGCTTGTTATAAGTTTCAATTTCTAAATAATCGGCTTTAATAATGTCTAATTTCACGTCTAATTTATTAATTAGTGCTGTATACAGGAGTTGTGCAATTTTAAGTACAGTAGACCCTTAAATGGGTACAGTTAATTAATTAAATATAACTTATTATTTAGTAGCGGTACACCTTGATTGTCCATAATACTATTATGGCCAGATACAGTACGGTACTATCATACAATATTGTATGTTTTATGGAACTGCTACAGTACGGACAAACATGTAACTATTTGGTCCAGAGACACTATAGTAAGCCGCCTACCAAGGTGTACTAAATATTTTAGTACACATTGTGTCTAGTACCTATTATTTTTATTTTATACAAGTTGGTAGCGATTTTTGTTCTTATTGGTTATATAAGTTAGTACGGCGTCATTATTTCTTATTTTTTAGAGTTAGTAGCGATTTTTTTAATGATCACGAAGTTACTAAAGATTTTTTATTGGTTACACGTTAACCAATAAAGAATGAATTCGCCCCTAACTTTCAACTAATAAGAAAAAAATCGCTGCCAAATTTTAGCCAATAAGAAAATCGTTGCAGTTAACCTTTAGCCAATAAGAAAAACGTTGCTGCCAACTTTTAACCAATAAGAAAATGTTGCTTTAAAAAAAACTTCAAGGTTTACTTAACGTTTATGAATGCCTACAGTACCTGTTGAAGTTGCACTCTCTCCTCTATGGACTGCACTGCATCTGTATAAAAGTTGATAGATTATCACAGAAGCCACCATCATCCACTGGTCGTTTACGGTGTGCATTATGGCCGTTGCCATTGATTCACCATTCGATAGCGTCATTCCGTATTCACAGATTAATGAATCCGAGTTAAAAAGAGGAGAGTTCGTGGGTAGAGGAACTTACGGCAAGGTATATAGAGGAACTTACCAAGGTTCTATCAAAGTGGCCCTCAAATACATCGAGGTGGATAAATATTTTCTCTTAGAAAAGGAACACTTAATGAAACTCAGTCATCCCAATATCGTGAAGTTATTTGGATTCAACTGCAAGTACAACAACATATTGGTGATGGAGTACGCAGAGAACGGGTCTTTAGAGAAACTACTACATCCTTCACCTGGTAAACCGTATTACTCTTACGGTTTAGGTTTGGGGCTGAGTTGGCTGCTACAATGCGCCATGGGAGTGGCCTATCTGCACTCGATGGAACCCATACCGATGATCCACAGAGACCTAAAACCCGGCAACCTGTTACTCCTGAATGAAGGACGGTTGCTTAAGATCGCGGATTTCGGTACAACTCGCGATATATCATCAAATACAACAATGACCGAGAATCTGGGGACTTATGCCTGGATGGCACCCGAGGTAATGTGTTGCATCGATACTAAAACGTAATTGGTGTTTCTTATATTTCCGTAGATAACGGTAATTTCCTTACTGTAGGCCTACAGTATGTTTCTATCCCATTTCAAATTAAGGGGAATGGGGGGGGGGGGGGGGGGGGAGGTCGGCTAGTACCATTTTCGAACAACTCTTTGATTTATCACTCTCAGCGTTTCAAAATTGTTTGGTTTTGGCTATAATTTTGAATATAGGTACCTAAGATGCTATTCTACATGACAGGTCAGAAAAATTTTATTTTTTGCTATTTAATATTAGTTAATACTAGTTAACAATAAAAAAAAGCGGAGGTTGCGTTTAAAACCCTAATGCTTTTACAGTTTTGAATCTAATCACGTGAAAGTTGTTTTATATGATAGATCAAGGATGGGGCAACATAAGAAAATAAATATCAGGCGAAATTTTGTGAAAATAATTCTGCACGGCTAGGTGGCGCTGCAAATTTATGCTAATTTTTGGGTTTGTTATAAATAGTATTAATTTTTATTAACTAAAAATTTCAAAAAGTTGTTTTATGCAGGGTTGCTATGTAGGCACCCAAAGAAATTTTGAGACAAGTTGATCAAAAATTATAGAAGTAGTATGTTCTGGGTATGGATAGGGCGTAAACTCTTAATACAGGTTAAGACCTACTGTCTAACTGCATGGTTTCACTTTCACATTACATCACACTCTTGTTTTCCAAATTAGTCTCCCCTAGCTTGACACTTGAACGGAACCGCCACCTCTTTGCTAGACATTGCTTTCGATGTGACGACCAGCCGTTCATAATCTTGTGGTTTGGCGGCTTCATGGAATGAATAAGCATGGTTGACAGCCCATGACTTTCTTGGCGAATAATAAATTATTTTGACACACGCCAATTTCATTTTTTTTCGCAATTTCTGAATTTATTTTATACTGAGTAAAACTCACTAGTTACGGTTAAGGCCTGGCCAACTAACCCTAACCAAAATAATAAACCAACAACCCCACAAGCCACTTAAAGTTGCGGTACCGGTATACATTATACAGTAAAGGTACACAAGTACAAGTACAGCAGAAACCGAATTGTCCACAACTTTATCCACAGGTGGCGTGTGTGAAATTTGCACTTTTTTGGGGTAACCCTATTAGTACCGGGCTATAAAATGTTGTACAAATACCGGGGAGGGGGAATTTTTAAACTAAAATCTAACAATTTTTACGAAAACGTCTGATTTTTGTTTGTACTTAGGTATCTCCAGTCTGGATCCGACCGAAAAACTAAATTTTCGAAAAAATGTACTGGGGTGGTTATATTGCAGCACCAAAATTACAAGTAGTGCACAATTTTCACAAAATTGGAAAGTTACATTTTTCGGCTAATTGTTTTTCAATACAGGTTTTCTGGGGCGCAAAATACATTGGAAAATATTTAAAAATGATATGATTACTATAAATGGCTGTTTAGTCCTCTCTGCATAGGAAAAAAATGAAAAAAAACAAGTAACCAGCACTATTCAGTTAGAACACAAAATTTTTTATTCACTTATACGATGCTATAAATTCACATTTATAGGTTTTCTAGGGCGCTGATTCTAATGGAATACATTTCTAATATGTCAGATCATTGATACTTGTATTTTTCGGGGTAATTTGGCAAATTTTGGTGCTAGCACCAAATTTCGTACCCATCACCAAAAAATACAAGTTTGCGATGTCCAGTGCTGTTTTTATTGATTCCATCGGATTCAGGACCCTCATAAACCCGTATAACGCAAGAAACAAGATGATACTATCTACTGATCAATTTGCTTATTTTCAAAAATTTCTGGCACAACAATTTTCACCCCCCGGTGAAAAATACAAGTTTGAAAACTCTTATTAAATTTAGAACCCTACAAACCCGTATAACGCAAGAAACAAGGTGACACAATCAATTGATATATTTGATGCTTTTTAAAATTTGGTGCTAGCACCACATTTTGCACCCACTTCCGAGAAATACAAGTTTGAGATGTCTAGTTCGATAATTATGTATTCCATTGAATTCAGAACCGCCATAAACCTCTAAAACGCAAGAAATAAATTGTCACAAGCAGTTTTATATATTGAATGGATTTTCAAAATTTCGTGCTAGCACCAAAATTTGCACACAGCACCGAAAAATACAAGTTTGATACGCTTGGTGCAACTCGTATATATTCCATCGAAACCAGAACCCCAAAAAAACCCAATTGCGTAAAAAACAAGTTTCAAACAATCAAATTACAAAATTGACATTTCAAAATTTGGTGCTGGCACCAAAATTTTGCACCCGCCTAAAAAAAACAAGTTTGAAATTTCTAAATCAATTTATATGAATTCCATCCAATTGCTAACACCAAAAAACCGGTGTAAATCAAAAATAGAGATGTTACAAATCATATTTAATGTGACGGGATCCGGGATTTGTCAGTATGGATCCCGACCGGCGTGTGTGTTATATGCGTCGCCGCGTCCGTAGGCTGCTGAAAGCTGTAGTCTGGATATAATTTATTATAGTAATTAAAAGTCACTCTGCCTTCCGAGGGTGAAATAAAGCCTTCTCCAATTTCGTGATTTGTAACAAGTTTAAACTGATACTTACCAGGTATTTATTTATTTACTACGTACTATATGCTACATCTTACATTACGCTACTCCCACTCAGCAGGTATTCTCTAACCCTACCGGCTTACCGCCTTACAATCAGCATTCATCTCTCTCCAGGGGAAATCGACTCAAATAACAGCTGATTACTCTCAAAAATAAAACTGTAAACTGTTCTATTGCTACAGTTTATTGTTTGGGTTAGAATAACGTGCCACTGCAACCCGCTCATTTCCCTCAATTTATAAATTAATATTGAGAGGAGATATTAATTTGTTGACATGGATAATTCAGACTTTGACAGAATATATGTGAATAGATGCCTACAAAGTTTAGTTTATTTAATCAAATGATATTGACTAAGTTAAGTTATTGACCTTCAAACATTTGCAGACAGGCCGATTGATACAGTAGACAGACAGACAGACAGACAACGGTTGAAACATCATTAGCGTTCTGCAATGCAAGCTTTGTGGCTCGCCCCACAGAAAAATGATAACACGGTGTGTCGTTCCTAGTAATTGCTCACGGTTGTGTGGGGAATTCAGACATCTGTCAATAATAAAAGGTTATTGCTGAAAATATTCCGTCGTATTATAACATGCCGCACGTTGTAGTTCAAATTTATACATATGACCGGGGCCTTTACCATATCACTTAGCCAGATCTTTATTTCTCTCCATCAGGTGATCAAGGGCAAGAAATACGACCAAATGGCCGACTGTTTCTCTTTCGGGGTTATTATGTGGGGCGTGTTAACACGCAGGAAGCCTTTCCCGGAAGGCACCACTGCTTACCAAATAATGTCTTCCTGCATCACGGAACGGAGGCCGGATACAACTAGTGGCTACTACGTCGAGGACTGCCACCCTGGCGCAGTCAACATCTTCACAAAGTGCTGGGCACAGGAACCTGGAGACCGCATGGCTATGACCGAGGTTGTTGATTGTCTGAAGAAGTTACGGGATCTCTGCCCCACAGAATCCTATACCACGCCTATTACCCAAGTAGTTCCCCCACCCGTTGTCGACAATATACCAGCTAGAGAATCCCTATCGTCATCGTACTATACACTTTCCTTCTCCTCGTCCGACCAATTAGAATCCTTGATGCCACAACCAACCGAAGTCGATGAGTCTACCAATCACCAGTTATACACTGATAACGACATGGCTAATGTCGGATCCGAGAAAATGGGGGCAGAGCATTCCAGAATCATTTCGGGAGTACGCCTACTAGTACATGGTACATGTACTGTAGTACATGGTGGAAAACTAAAAGTTGTAGAATTTTTTGAAACAATTCTTCACATGATAATAGTATTCTTTATACTCGTGGTATTATTTTTAGTACTAGAAGTAGAGGTCCCAACTGTGTCCCAACAAGGATGTCCCGGTACTCCGAGGGATGGTTTTTTAGCTTACTGGCACTGCAAATACATAGAGATATTGTGGAATTATTCTCCGCTCGCACTACAATCCGCCATATTTATACATATGGTAATCTCGATGTTAAAAGGTGTGATGGATATAGTGAAGTTCTTAGGCAGCAGAATCTTTCAATATTTAATTATAGTTAAGCTTATTCTCTCCCAATTTACCAATCACTTAATACTGTATTTTACCAATAGGCCTAGATTTATTATTATACAAGTTTGAAATAAACAAATTTATGTACGACATAATGTATACTACAAAAAAATGCTTTAATTCCCCCGACATATATAACTTATTTACTAAAAATGCAGACATGTATAGATACCGCACACGTTCTGTTACCAGCGACTCCTTTTTCGTCCCTACCATACGTCTCATTTGCTAAGCATTCAATCCGTTACCAGGGACCAATAAACTGAAACTCAACTGGTGCGCTCTTTCTTAAATTCACAACTAAAAATTTATTCACCAAAAAATTAAAACATTCGCTACTTCAATAATTACCGAACTGTTCAGTAACACGTGTGTCCATTTATTTACTACATCCTCTCCTTGAAAATTACCTACAAACTAGGCCATATTATTTTATTTTATATTATTAATATACTGTACTTAACTTAATCACTGCAAACCTCAATCCACTAACATTTTTTGATACTTAACTAATAAATTATTTTTTCGGTTACCATATATTTTAATTAAAAATAAATGGCATTTCGTTTCTCCAAATCAATCCTGTAACACCCCCCCCCCCCCCCCCCCCCTCCTCCCGGGCGTCAGCTATCACTAGCCCTGCTATTTGTTGATCGCCCCCCATTAAATTACTTACATAATTAATAATTGTACCAAATTATTATTTGTGTAATTATTGTTATTGCACAATGTTACAAGTTCAATTGCCACACTAATGCCGGTTTATTGGTACATTTATTGTATATATTTAATCGTATATATTTAATGGAAATTGTATATATATATATTGATTGATTGATAGATTCTTTACAAAATACATTGATTGATTTTTTATTGATTTTGTATGATAAAATCCAAGATAAACGTACCGGTATTAAGAAATATAATTTGTGGATAAGGAGTAATTTAAATTTATTTTATACTTATGTAATTATTTTTTTATTGTGTTGAAAGAATAATATGTATAATACAAATTAAATATTTACTGAGTGTCACAATTTAATGTGATAAAACTTACGATAGGCAGTGGGAGGATATCCCACCGACAGAGGGCAAAGATCGGATGCTATCAATAAACAACTGGTAAAAATGGGAGTAAATTATATAATCAACAATATATTTATCAAAATGAGGTGCACATATGTAAATAATTTTCTTTAAATCTCCACTACAGTTATGGGTTATACTGTAAGTCTGTAAAAGCTTTTGCAGGATATAACTGGCCCTTTTCTCCGCAATGTACTGTGTAATGTGTTTTTAGAGGACATAACTAGCGATTTATCTGCTGTGTCTGCATGTGTGCTTTAGCGGACATAAAAAGCCAGTTTTCCCACAATGCGCTCAAATACTCTAAACTACCTAACTCAAATGACGCAATCTACCAACCGATTTGCTGTACGCCTATAGGCTCTTTGTTCTGTTCGATCAACCAATCAGAACAATGGTCGGCCAATCAGAGCGATTTCGCCTTGTGTTGGGTACGGGCTGCAAAAACCCGAATAGTTCGGCATTTAGACATTCGTGGAACCTACAGAATCTGGAACTCGGCCAATGAGAGCTGTTTCTCTTTGTGTTGAAAGATACCTACAACAGCCCAGAGGGATCAGTTGTGTTGGTTTTCCCGAGCCTAAAAGACCGGCTTTGGAATTTCTGTGTTTTTCAGTCTCTTAGCCAAACATTAGTAGGCTTTGGTCATAGAACGTATAACCGTTATCTGAACTGAACAAATCAATGCAAATCATATTGTCAACTACAAACACCGCATTTTTACTGCTATTTACTGTCGGTCATTAATTATATCGGTTGATGGAATATTATTATATGTGGATAATATCGATAAATAATTATAAAACCCTCAATCTTCTTGATATACTGAAGGTAAGAGTACCGGTTACATATAACAATTGCGACTTACATTAAAGTGGTTTTGGAGTGAATCTAATGCTATTTCATAGGCACTACATGAGTCAGTCGTTGTTTTCTTTATATGTGACTAAAATTAGTGAAGGTCGGCAGATCGGTGTGCAGCATTGTGCGGTAGTGTGCATGATTGTGACTGATAACGAAGCATCTCCTAAAGAATGCGCCTTATACGTGAATCCATAGCCATCCCGTTGTGTCTAGTGTAAGTCATAACTCTGTTTACATATTTAGAGCGCCACGTCCTAAAGGAACTGTTAATATTTCCCGAAAGTGAATAATATTGGTCAGAAATTATATATTAACAATCAGTCGAATAATACAGTAGGCCTACACCGCAATAAGGCCAAAGCTTCCGAATCCAGTCTTCCGGGTATATCCAGCGGGTGAATGGTCGCGCATAGACTGGCTTCGGCTAATGTAGTGTAACAAATACTCGTCATAGGCTAAAGTCGATTTATAATCTAGAAGACATATAAATTTGGCCGGTTAAACTGCTAAAGGTCTGAAAGCGCGAACAATAACGGTTATGCTTCTTATTGCACGTAGGCAATAAAAAGGGCAAAAGTACCGGTCGACCGGTAACTAGTAGGCCTAACTACCTAACCACCCGAACCGGTACTTACTGCAGTACAGGTATACTAGTATTATTTCGATTGTGATATTGTATACTGGTAGGCTGTTTAAGAGATTGGGGACTGTACACCCCTTGTTTCTTTAGAGCTTACTTATTTCTGTCAGTTTTATTTACTTGTAGGTTAATATTGAGCAGAAGACGTGTAAGCCTGCCCAGATTGTACTGATAATTTGTAGGCTGGACTGTTGTCTGACTGTTGTTAAGTCTGAAGAGATTGTAGTGTGTGTAGAGCGTGTGTCCGAAAAAGTACTAGTTAGGAACGTAGGGGCTTCCAGTGCTGTGAGGTAAACCCCCTTGAAAGAATAAGTCGTACTACTCGGTTAGAACGCATACTAACTAACCATTTCAGAGTCTGCATATACTGTAGTTTGTTTAGGCTTGATAGTAGTCTGCCAGCGTTTGGTCTGTATTTTGTATGTGTAGTCTGTACGGGTAGCGTAATATTTCTTATTTAGATAATTTGTAGGCTGGATTGTTGCCTAGCTGTTGTTAGGTCTGAAGAGATTGCGGTGTGTGTAGAGTGTATGTCCGATAACGTACTAGTTAGGAACGTAGGGGCTTCCAGTGTTGTGAGGTCAATCCCCTTGAAAGAATAAGTCGTACTACTCGGTTAGAACGCATACTAACTAACCATTTCGGAATCTGCATATACTGTAGTTTGTTTAGGCTTGACAGTATTCTGTCAGCGTTTGGTCTGTATTTTATTTGAGTAGTCTGTACGCGTAGCGTAATATTTATTATTCAGAGTTTATGCGATTATTCGCAACATTCATATCCCCAAGTTTATTCCTACAGTAATTGTGCTTGTTATATATACCGTTATAGTTAAATTAACCCTGGTACTACATCAGGGCTGCTTGGTGTAGGTAAAGACTGGTGATTTTGTGCCCCGGTCACTCCAGCAGATACCGTGGTTCTTTTAGCTGTTCAAGTATTTTAACTACTATTTGCTATTTACTATTTACTATTTGTTGTATAAGTACTTGTACCTAATTTAGGGTTTAGTGTACAGTGCTTTCCGAAGGTAATTAGTGTGTAGGCAGTATATTTGTGTTGTAAAGTGGTTAATAGGCAAGTTGGTTCTGGTAGACCGTGGTAATTAACTTCTAGGTAGGAACACTCCGTGATACATAACGTAGTACTTATAGCGATACGGCTATAAGTCGTCAGACGGTGGTATTTTTCCTATCTGGACAACGCAGTATATTTACTACTGCTTTATTATTTTCAAATACCGTAGTACTCTGTCCGTTGTAATAACCAGATAATCTAACCCTTTGTTAGGCTGGTTTGTAGACTTCTTATAAAATTACCCTAAAAATTCGTACGTGTAATTTTTGTGTTTATTTAGAGATTGTAATCTCACCCCGAATTGTATGTAATTTGTAGTATTATTTTCAAATACCGTAGTACTCTGTCCGTTGTAATAACCAGATAATCTAACCCTTTGTTAGGCTGGTTTGTAGACTTCTTATAAAATTACCCTAAAAATTCGTACGTGTAATTTTTGTGTTTATTTAGAGATTGTAATCTCACCCCGAATTGTATGTAATTTGTAGTATTAAGTAACTTAGGTAAATTATAATTATTTGTTTTAGTGTCCAACAAGTAGCACTTCACTGAGAGCGTACAGCTTCTGTGCAGTGACTCCTTCCTAGAAATAATAACATCTATTTCAAATATTGACAAAACCCATTATACGGGTATATATATATTATAAATCAACTCAAACCGATTTATAAAATAGTAGGCCTGTTTTACAACAATTAGGTCTTAATAACAGTTGGACTACTGCTTAAATAACGGTAATTGTTCGCGCTTTCAGACCTTTGGCAGTTTAACCCACCAAATTAAGATGTCTTC